>CM049604.1:6935069-6987569 GCA_026979955.1 Megalurothrips usitatus | reverse complement strand
CACGGCAGGACATGAGGGCGACGGCGGCCGGCTACTGGAATACGGGATGAAGGGCATGCGGCCGGGGCCCCCCGGGGGGGCAGCGGTGGGGGCAGCGGGGGCTCGACTGTTGTCATATCAGCGCTACCGGCGGCGACGCCGGCTTTTTCATTCCCCCGCCGCCGCTGCCGCCGCCGCTGCGGTTCCAGGTGATTAACTGCCTCCGAAGGTGGATAATCATTTATCACGTCAACCTGAAATATAGCCGTGCGCGCTGCCGCCGCCGCGCGGGCCGGCCGGCTGGCCGCGGGCATTACAAGTCAAATCATACCCGAGCGAGCGGCGCGGCGGCGGCGCGGCGGGGGGCCGTCACCAAGCCGCGCCGCACTACACCGCGCTCGCGGACGGGCCCCCCGCTGACGCCTGTCGGCGGCGTCCTGGCGACTTCTGACGGCTGGGCGGGGCCGACGCCGCCGCCGCCGTGTCGACCCGCGTGTCGTCGGCGGCGCGTCGGCCACCATGGCAGCCCCATGGCAGCACCATGGCATTGATTGATTCTGGCTGTCAGCGTGCGAGGGCGTGCACTGCGTGGCACTGCGTGGCGCTGCGTGCTGACTGCCCATGACAGCCCGCTGTGTGGGGGGCAGTCCGGCCGCCGGGCCGCGCGCACCCGTGACCCCCCTCCCGGGGGGGGGGGGGGCGCCCTTAAAGCACGTTGTGCTCAATAACCAGTGTTTTAAAAAAAAATTATGCATGGTGTTACGCGTTTTCTGAACTAGAGCAGCGGCAGCGCGGGTGCCTGCCCCCGGCCGACTTCCCCGAAGCACACACACACACACACACACACACACACACACAGAGTGTCTGGTCGGGCGTTGCAACTGCTATGCAACTCTGCTTTACGAGGCGTGCGGATCGAACGCCGTTTGAATGCACACACACAGACAGGAACCCCTGCCGGGCCGGGGGAGGTGCCGGGGGAGGTGCCGGGGGAGGTGCCGCCCCCCTGGCGTGACGTCCAAACGCGGTGCAACATTTCATTTCCTTGCCAAAACTGTTCTCCGCTGACTCCGTGGAGTGACCGCCCGCCGCCCGCCTCCCGGGCCTCTCTTTGGCCCCTCCCTCCCCCTCCCTCCCCCCCCCCTCTCCCCCCGCCGCCGCCACCGGGTGCGGAAGATGTATCAAATCGTCCTTTGTGTGGCCCTGCCCTGCCGGCGGTGCTGGCGTGGCGTGGTGCGGCGCGGCGAGGCGAGTCCGAGCTGACAACAATGGGACGACATCCACCACGGACAAGCCAAGAGATTTATGAAGCTGATTTAGTCGCCGACAATGAGGCGCAGAGAAGAGCGGGCCGCCACGGAACACGCTTGGCCTTCGATACACACACACACACACACACACACACACACACACAGACACACACACATACGCGCGCGCGCAGACACGATGGGACAGAAGAGGGAAGGGCAGGGAGGCCTGATCAAATAGATCTGTCTTCCTGGTGACATGTTTAGACTGGGTTGTACTCGGGTGCCGGTCCCCCCCGAGAGGTAGGCGGTGCAGTGCGGCCCTCCTCCTCCTGACGGCGACCTGGTGGCGCGATTTCTCATACGGACGGCGGCCGCCGCTCCCGGAGGAGGAGGAGGAGGAGGAGGAGGACGACGACGACGCGTTCCTGGTCTCGGGCCTCCCTGCCACGGCGGCCTCCGCACCGCATCTGTGACGGCGAGGACGACACCCCGGCGCCCCCCGCCGCTGCCCTCCTGGAAGTGTCTATTGCCGCGGCCGTGATGGAGCGGGTGTCGCCAGGACGCCGACGACGCCCCTGCCCCGCGCGGCAGCGGCAGCGGCGGCGCCAATGGCGAAAATAAATAGTCCAAGACGTGCGGTGGATAAATCTCTGTGGACAAGGAGGCGAGTTGAGGAGGGGGGAGGGGTGGCCGGGGGCGGCGGGGGCGGCGAGGGCAGAGGTGGTTTGTTCTCGCTCCCTGTGACACCCGCCCGCCCGCCCCCCTTCTCCCCGGTGACAAGTTGACGCCAAGCCACACCCCCTCCCCCTCCCCCTCTCTCCGTAATCCGCCCCTCGGTCCTCCCCTACAATTTCACTTGGCCGTCGACGTCGACGACGCCGACGACAAGACGTCCCCGACGACGAACAGCAGGCGACGCGCCATTTCCTTCAAAGCGGCACGAAATTATCTTACATAAATAGTCGTCGTGGCAGCCGGCCACGCCCCCGTCCTTTCCACCCGTTTTTATTTATTTTTTTCCCCCACCACACAACATATTTCCGGTTCTAACGTTTCCGAGCCAAACGTTTTTTTTTTGTTCCTGTTCCGAAGGTCCACCTCTTCCGACCTGCGCGCCTGGCAAAGCTGGAAGTTACCCCGCCAACGCGAGGGGGAGGGGGGAGGAAAGGGCATAAATAAAACTTAGCGCCTCTCCCCAACCCCACTCCCACATGGTCCGCGCGCATCCACACGCCCTCATGCGGACAGAGAGAGAGAGAGAGAGAGAGAGAGAGAGAGAGAGAGAGAGAGAGAGAGAGAGAGAGAGAGAGAGAGAGAGAGAGAGAGAGAGAGAGAGAGTAGAGGGGGGCTACCTCCTCATTTTCGCTGGCTAGAATTGATGTGGCTCCAAGGGCTCCGAAAAGAGGAAGAGCGAGGGAGGTAAGGGTTATGCTATAGCAGGACAGTACAGGGGCCGCGCGCGCGCGTGTGTGCGTGTGTGTGTGCATGTGTGTGTGTGCGTGTAGGTGTGTGTGTGTGTGTGTCCACACCCTCTCAGCCCTCGAGAACGGGGTGACGATGGAAGCGCACGCACGCGATTTGGCGTTGAACGGTTACTCACTCCCTCGGGAGCGACGCATGTGGCGTGTGCGTGTGTGCGTGAGTGTGTGTGTGTGTGTGTAGGGAAGACCTGCTGTACTCCTTTGCCAAAGAGGTTTCCGCTGTAAAAAGAAAAAAATATAAAAAAGGAGAAAAACGGAGAGGGTGGCCCCGGAGACGGCAGTTTTGAGGGCGCGTCGCTGTGCTACTCGCTGCCTTCCGCGGGACCTGCCAACCGCCCGCCGTTGACTCTCTCTCTCTCTCTCTCTCTCTCTCTCTCTCTCTCTCTCACACACACTCTCTCTCTCTATCACTCTCTCTCTCTCTTACACACACGCGCGGAGGTGTACTACTCACTGCACCGGCAAGTAGAGTGCACAGCGTAAGTACTCAAGGTAAGTACATACATAACCCGCATGCACAAATAACAGGGCGATCAGTCCCGCGGCGGGTAGTGTATGTATTGCCCCGTTGCCTGCGGGCTTTCTCTCTCTCTCTCTCTCTCTCTCTCTCTCTCTCTCTCTCTCTCTCTCTTTCTCTCTCTCTCTCGCTCACCCGCAGAGTGATAACCAGTGCGGCGTGTTGCATTAATTTTATGACCTAATTTCCAGCCCAGTCCAGAGCGGCTCCAGCGGTGGCTCCAGAGGCCGGTGCGAGTTAATAGATACCTCGAGTACGCGCCGGCTAATCAAGATGAGCGCGGGGACCTGGAAACAACAAGTGCACCTCTCCCTCCCTCTCCCTCTCTCTCCCTCCCGCTGTCTCTCTCTCTCCCTCCCTCCCACAGAGGCCGCGGCCATTGCCGTGCCGCCGCACTTAGCGCATGAGAGGGGACGCGGCCGCGGCCGCGCCGGCGATATTTACTGCGACTTGAAGACGCTTAACGTGTCAAAACGGAAATGGATGGGGTGGGGCAGCGAAGGCCATAAACTGGGGCGGGGCGCGCGGTGGCGTGGTGGTTAGCGTGCCGGCACGCCACACCCGCGGTCCCGGGTTCGCGTCCCACCCAACCCCCTCCTCCCTCCCTCTTTATCGGCGGCAACATCACAAAAAAAACATTGATCGATCGAACAGAGTCGATGAACCGCACACCACGTTGTTTCGAGTTCACAACGATCACCCGTCTTCGTCGTCGTTCAGCTGTTCCAAATGTGTGTTTCAATTCCCATTTCATTTTTCTGCTGAGGTATCGCAACCACGGCGCGCGGCGCGTCGTCTGCCACAAGCGGGGTTTGGCAGCACGTTGGCAGCACGTTGGCAGCACGTTGGCAGCACGTTGGCAGCGCGGGGTTGGCACACCTGACTACCTGACGGCTCTGTGGCCGGCGCGCGCGCGCTGCCGCCCCGGCGCTACGCCGCTACGCCTTGGTGATTTCTTGCTAGACAGGCCAGGCCGGCCTGTCAGGAGCCGGGCAGCGGCGGCGGCGGCGCTACCCGAGAGTATTATGTATTACAAGCCGAGGCACGCCGAGGCACCCAGCGCGTCCATAAGTCAGAAGAGATAACATCTGAGGCCCGTCAGCGGACTGGACAGGCCGCCAGCCCCCCCCCCCCCCCTCCTCTCTCTCCCTCCGCCACTCCATCTCTCTTCAACCACGCTGCTTATTCCCAATTACCACACTCCTTCTCTCTCTCTCTCTCTCTCTCTCTCTCTCTCTCTCTCTCTCTCTCTCCCTTCAACCTTAATTTATTTCAATCATTTCGAGTAAATAGGCGGTGAGGACTCTTCATCAACGCAACAGCCACCCAATCGGTCTCTTGCTCTCTCTCTCTCTCTCTCTCTCTCTCTCTCTCTCTCTCTCTCAGATTCCCATTCACTGAAAACGCCCTCAAATCGCAATCGCGCTCGAATCTCTTCGGACCTTTCAAATCGCACCGCATATCGCGGCTTACCACCACAGGTCCCCTTTCACCCCCTCCTCCTCCTCCTCCTCCTCCTCCTCTTCCTCCCCCTCCTCCTCCTCCTCCTCCTCCTCCCCCTCCTCCTCCCCTCCCTCCGGTGGAGCTCACAAGCCATCACTCATGCTGCTCTTGCGTAGCGGCCATGTTAAATCATTTCACGGCTGCTAAACTTGGCCTCAGCTGTCACCATAACTCAAACAAGCCTTCATAACTCATCGGAAGGCCTGAGACGCGCGCGGGACACGGCGGTAGGGGAGGAGGGAGGGAGGGTGGGAGGGAGGAGGAGGGGTTGGAGAGGAGCGAGTGACGAGCAGACGGGCGGAAGGGTCGCCACCGCACCGCGCCGCCGCAGCCAGGCCGCCAGCACAGCCGACCCCCGTGCGACAAATACTGTATCAGCAGCTAGCGGCCTCCTGGCTGTGCTAGGCTGTGCCGCCGCCGGCCGGGGGGACCGGCTTTGATCTCGGGATGACGGCTAACCCCCCACCCCACCCCCCAGCGGACCCGCCGAGGAGCTGGTGATGAGCAGCCCCAGACGCCACTATTCGCACTCGCGTCTCTCTGTCTGTCTCAGTCGCGTTATTTGCACCCGCCCTTACGAGCGTGTCTGTCCTCGCCGCCGCCACCGCCGCCCTCGTCGTGTCGGCCTCGGCGCGGCGGCCTGCCCTCCGGGTCCCCCGCGCCGCCGCTGCCGAGGAGGTAATGATGCCCCTGGGGCCCCCGCAGCCCCCCGAGAGGCGAGGACCCCGGAGGTGGCGGCGGACGTTTCATCACCAAGGCGTCGCGCGACACCTCTCTCTCTCTCTCTCTCTGTCCCTCTCTATGTCTCTCTTTCTCTCTCTCACGTTCTTTGTCCTTACGTCTCTCTCTCTCTCTCTGACACACCAGCGGCACGGTGACAAAGGACGCGTCCTAGGACACCGCAGTCGCGGAAGGCAATCGGGGAAAAGGGGAAAAAGAAACCGGACATAACTTGTTCCTTAGGGAAAAAAATAAGACAAAAATTATGGATAATAACATACAGCAGTGTATTACTAAAGAGCACTCGAAAACGTCTGTCTGAATCGTTGTGTTTCAGAACTGCAGGTGTGTGCATCATCACACTGTATATTGGTAGGAGATGCAAGAGAAAGGGGCGGGAAGTTTATATCACCGGGCTGCTGAAGGCTTCACACACACACGCACACACAGACTCACTCACACACGCACGCACACACCAACACGCAGACGAAGTGTTGACAGTGCCGCCAAGTCCGTCCCTCCCCCCTGTCCCGTCCGGCGGGCCGTTTAGAAGCAGGCGACGCCGCCACTCCCGTGAGCTTGTAGCCTAATTTTATACCACTGCTGCCGCGGAGTCGCTCCCCCCTCCTCCTCCTCCTCCTCCTCCTGCTCTCCTAGAGAGCTCCTCCTCGCGAGAGGCCCCCCCCTCCCCCGCGCCCCCCCCCTCCCCCGCGCCCCCCCCCCCGCTCTGCGCCGTCGCTTCCGTGGTCGTCAATAATGGTGTCGTTGGAGTCGTTAGCGAACAGAACAGGCAGGCGGTGGCCGCGCCTCGCAGGGAGTGTCACGGGGGCCACTTTTTATACTGGCCGACAGGTGGCGCTGCCTGCCTGCGTGCGTGTGGACGTGTGTCCCCAACGTGTCGCCGCCTCGCTGCCGCCGTTTCGAGTGCACTTCATCGCTCGACGGCGGCGGCGGCGGCGCGTGCGTCCATGTCTAAATACGTCAGCAGCTGCAGCGGCGCACTAGATGCACCTTCTCTTCTCGCGGCGCCTTGTGTAGTGCATTCTAGTATCCTATATCAACAGTTAATACATTCACAAAGCTGAGGTGTGCGCGTGTGTGCCGCTGCAACGGAGCAAGAACGCAAAAAAGAAGCCTGAAAAATCCGCAGCAAAAAAATATAAAACACTCGTTTTCGGTCTAGGCTGCCGTCCCCGCGCCGGTTCCTCTCCTCCAGCCTTGGTATTGCGATATCTCAAACATAATTCTGGCATAAAGTGCTTTTAAAAAAAATCTGACCGCTTCGTTCTCCACGGCCACATAATAAAACCCCTCTCGGCCTCTTACAAATTTCTCATCGCGCCGACCGCTCGGCCTAATTTCTCCGCCTTGACAAACGGCGAACAGAAACGAGCGACCGTAAATTTCTCATACGCAAGAGGCGGTGCCGGGTGGCGATGCTGCGAGGAGCGTGTCTGTGAGTAGGACGCCGTCAGGACGCGGCAGCGGCGGCGTCAGACCGGACGCGCTGACACACGAGCTGACCGCGTGAGCTGACGGAGCTGACACACGAGCTGACTGGCGAGCTGACAAGCCGCTGCCTCCCCGCCGTCCCATTAGACCCTCAAAGCTCGCCGGCGGCGGCGGCACGGCCGTCTCCCGTCCGCACGCCACCTTTTCCCAACGTGCCGCAGCAGCCGGTTTCGGAACGGCTGCGCCACAAATTTATGGCTTGTAAATAAATACAATATCTTTTCCTCCCTGACCGGTGCCAGCATGTGTGTGTGTGAGCGAGAGAGAGAGAGAGAGAGAGAGAGAGAGATAGCGTGTGTGAGGCGGGGCAACAGGCCGCCAGACATTTATAAGCGTCTTCTTTTATATTGTGATTCCAATCACACAATTATGTGTTGATGCCAAATAAAATGTGTCTTGCCTGGCAGCCGGGTCATAAATATCAGTCGGGGGCCTGCGTGCGTGTGTCCGCTTTTATATGTGTTGTGAGGGGGGGGGGCTGAGGGGGGACAGCCGGGCGGAGAGAGCGCGGCCGCGCCGCCGAACTTCATTGACTCGTCAGCGATGCAGGCGGCGGTGAGTGGCCGTGTGCACTTTTGGTCGGTTCTCTGCCCGCGCCCGCGCGGCAGTAAAGTGAGGTTAGAGAGAGAGAGAGAGAGAGAGAGAGACAGAGAGAGAGAGAGAGACAGAGAGAGAGAGAGAGAGAGGGAGAAGAGGGGTGTCGCGAGGTGAAAGGAGATAGAATGAGGCGTCGGGATAGATACGGGGATAGTAAAACCGTACGGGATAGCCTAACCGGGCGACACTTGCGCCGCGCCGCGTCGAGGCATCGAACTAAAGTGTTCATCGGCTGAGCCACCACCACCACACACGGCGAAGGAGGGACGCGGACAAGGAATAGAGAGAGAGACGCTGGAGAAGGAGGAAGAGAGAGAGAGAGAGAGAGAGAGAGAGAGAGAGAAGGGGAAAAGGAGAGGGAGAGAGGGACTGCCAGGGCAGTATCTCGCCATCCCAATGGCCTTTCAAGGAAATTTACGAGTCGTTTAGATGAGTATCTGCTCGTATAAATCATGAGACGTGGCCGTGCCGGTCCCCGCCGGCCCCCGCAGGCCCCGCCACCAGAGAGTCTGGTATGGCCGGGGCACGGCCGGGGCACGGCGACGCCCCTCTCCATGCATGCCACCACTGCCCCCCCCCCCCTCGCACCCGATCTCTGCCCCTGGTTTCTCATTAGCGACTCGCAACACCTCCTTTTCCGACCGAGAGAGGGCGCGCGCGCGCGCGACCACCATTTTTGCCAGCAGTGTGCCTCGCGTCTCTGCCTTGGGTCGGCGGCGGCGGCGGCAGCCATAGCCCTGAGTTACGGCCCCAGCAACATCGTAAATGTCACACAAGCTGTGCGAGAAGGCCTCGGCCCGCCGCCGCTGCCGAGGCCGCCGTCGTCCGCCCCGGCCAGCCACTTCTTGTCGGTCGCCTGTCAGCCGCCTGTCGGCTCTCTGTCGGCTCGTCGGCCGAGCTGTAACCCCACGCGGGGGCCGCCGCCGGGTGGCGGCCGGAGGCAGCCGGAGGCAGTCAGGCCGCTGCCTCCTCCACCGCGGCTCTTGACTCCGGCACACGCACACACTGACGGGAGCCCGCGTTGCAATGCCGTCATTGAACAAGACCAGGGAAAATTGTCAAACGAAGTCGTAAAGAAGTGTAAATGAAGCCGAGAAAAAGAGTGAAAACAAGACAAGAAAAATACAATAAAAATGTTTCTAAAAATATACCCAGAAAAAAAGGCAAAAATACTGAGAAAATTTAGGAAAATTCATGGAAAAGTTCAGGAAAAATCAAGAAGAAGTCAAGATAAGGCCAAGAAAAAAATTGGGAAAAAGTCAAGAAAAAGACAAAAATGTCACTTAGTTTTCCAAACGTCCTCCCGGACGGACATGAAGCGCGCACAGTAGCAATGCAGAAGCGATACACACTACACAACATGCCCGGCCGGATGCGCGTTCCGAGCGCCATGGCAGCGGCAGCAGCAGCGGCAGCAGCAGCGGGAGGCCTTAGAAGTGCCCCTATTCCATGATAATGCCCCCCGTCGTAGTGGGCTAACTCTTGCGCGCTCTGTGAAATAAAAAGGCCGGAGAGATGGCGCGGCGCCAGCGGCGGCCGGTGGCTCCAGCGGCTCCAGCGGCGCAGTGCAGACGACAGGCCTGTACTGCGCCGCGACAGACAGTCACGCCGCTGCGAGGATTTTAATTGCTCGTTCTCGTGTCACTACGCTGACATTGATACGGCAAAAAAAAAACAAATAAAACACACGGGTTGAATATCGTTTTATTATTTGCTCTCGCGTCTTGTTGTTGTTGTTCTTCTTCTTCTTTGGGACAGTGGTGTTGTTGCTGTGGTGGTACAAATGGCTGGCGCGCCTGTACAGGGCTGACAACCGTGCCGCGCGTGCGCCCGCCTTGTCGTGTGGCAGCCCCGTAAGGTTGGTACTAACAAAGGGCGCTGCTGCTTGTTGCTCCGACACGTTGGCAGCAGCGCCTATACCTCCGGCGGTACCAAGGCGGTGTGTGAGCGAGTGAGAGCACGGGCAGAGAGAGAGAGGGGGGGGGGGCAGCCAGTGCAGCCACCCCGCCGCGAGGAAAATGGATGTGCCGCCTTGTAACGCGGGGCTAAGTGCGTTCTCCATCTTCATTCCTGGCGCGATGCGCGGCGTTGCCGCTCCGCCGCGCCCCGTACACTGGTACCAACACCGGGGCCGTGCCGGGGCAGGGCCGGGGCAGTGCCGCCAACGGGCCGCGACTCAAACGCTGCTGCCGCCGCCGCCGCCGCCGCCGTGCGCTCGAGGGGGGACATTGGAGGACGGCCGTAGGTAGACGACTCGAAGCCACCTCAGAACCGTATAGGACTCTGTACAGCTTCCTACGACCGTCTAGAACTCTCTGCTGTCGAGTTCCCTGGGATCGTATGTGAGACTGTCCAGTTTCGAAGGACCGTACTGACCTCTGTTTCCTATAAGGTGTCCTTACAGCGCCAGAGGCTAGACGGCGTATCGATTGGCCCAGATCCCGCTGGCGAGACACGCATACTGGAAGCGCCGCAGACGGCCATGCCTAAGTCATCAGGTGTCGCGCCGGCCCCAGCGGGCACGGAGGGTCCACGAGACAGGCTCTGGCGGCGCCAGAGGCGCACAGGACAGCACTAGAAATACCCACACGGCCTCTCTCTCTCTCTCTTTCAATTGTACACTATGTACTAATCTTAATAAAAGAGATTGTGCTACAATTGCATATAACTGTTCAAAACGCAGTTCAAACAATAAAACTTAACCACTCTCTCTCTCTCTCTCTCTTTCTCCGGTCCCCACCCCCCCTCCCACCCTCTCCGTCACTCCTTGACGTTCTTATATTTTTTCGTGTTTCCGTGCCGCGTGGTTGGTAGCGGCACGCACGCCCCTCGGGGACCGCGCGACAGGGCCGCCAACAGACGTCCCCCCCCCCTCCCCTCCCGTTCCCGTCTTATTACAACGTCTCAACAGATTAGAAACCAAACGGGCGCCACTTAATGTTGGCGGCGATGGCGGATGGACTCGGGCGCCGTAAAACTCTTTGACGCACACACGCGCTCTGCTGGTCCCCTCGCTGCTCCCTCCCTCCCTCTCCCTCTCCCACCACAACAGCCCCGAAGGCGTGTTCTGTCTCTCTCGCATGGCATCTCGCGCAACGTCATGTTTATGTTTTCAGAGCCGCCCCGATTCAAGATGGCCGCCGCCGCTGCAGCCGTCGTCGTCGTCCTCCTGTCCCCTCCTCCTCCCCGCCGCCGTGTCGCCGCGGGGGCCGCGGGCAGGTGTCTGTCCACGGCCCTCCGTGCAGGCCGCGGCCGCGGAGGCACCGGCCAGGCGGCGGCAGGCCGGCCAGCGGGGCTCTAGACACCGCCGCCGCCGCCTGAGTTAGGGCCGCAATAAAGGGGCGAGATTTAGAGCCGGCCGCTGCCGCCGCCGCCGCCGCCGCCGCCGCTGCCGCTGCCGCCGCTGCTGCTGCCGCCGCTGCCGCCGCCACTGCCGCCGTGCAGCGTCCACACGAGGCACGGCCTGTACGGCCAATATCCGTGACAAGCCAAGCCCCTCACACTGCCTCACTGCTCGTCTCTCTCTCTCCATCTCTTTTCATGTGTGTCTGTCTCTCTCGCCAGGAGCAGCAGAAGCACGCCGCCGCGTTTCGCGCCCGCGTATATTTTCCCTGCGCCTTTGAGCCTTGCTTTGCCTGCCTCTACTTCTCGGCCCCGCTTCTTCGCAGCTCGCTTCTTCGCTCGCCCTGGAGGCGCGCTCAGCGGCGGCGGCAGCAGTGGCACTTTGTTGTGACTGCACCCAGTGCTTAGAAAGTCCCCCCCCCCCTTCCTCTCCTCCCAACGGAGCGCCTGCCGCTACAAATCCTCCCCCCCCCCCCCCCCCCCCCGGAGCCCGCGCCGCCCCGACAGACCCGCCAGCCGCCGCCGCTACCGCGCGCGCGGTTGGCCGGCCGGTGCTAAAAAAGAACGAGTTATGATACAAGAGTAACGTGCTAATCAACACGGTTTTATTTGGAGGTATAATATATTACCCCGGACAGTGGCTTGAATAAGGGGCCTGTCAGCCCGCCCATGCCATACCGCCCACAGAGAGAGAGAGAGAGTGAGAGAGAGAGTGAGAGAGAGAGAGGAGGGGAAGACAGATGTGGCAGCTAGCCTGGGGGAAGTTAGACCGTAAGGGGTAAAATAAATAATACTGCCATTTTCTCCCGTTCTTCTCTCGCGGGCACTCTGTCGCTCGATGCCTGGAGGTCCTGATCGTCCATCTCTCCGTCTCTCTCTCTCTCGGCTCTCTCTCTCCCTCTCTGTCACACTCCCTTCATCTCAGACACCATCGCATCAGATCGTGGTGGCGGCCCTGGCGGCTCATAAGCGGGGGGGGGGGGGGGGGGCGTGCCGCGCCGCGGCCGTGTGTCCCGCGTGACAGCCAGGCATTACTCTTGTGGTCCCGGCGTGCAGTAGTACGGACACGGCAATGGGCAGTGGCCCCTGATCGTCTGATAGTGTCACCCCTCCCTCCCTCTCTCTCTCTCCCTCGCTCTCCCTCTCTCTCCCTCTACCCGGAGCCCGCCCAGGCCGCCGACCGACAGACCGCCGGGCCGCACGGCAGCACGGCAGCAAGCACAGAAGAAGAAAAACAAGAAAAAAGAAGCGATAAATCGAGAGCGAGTGCTACATCTTCCACTAGGTAAACGTTGTATCTGTATCCCCTGCGAGATGGTATCCACCACAGGGGGGAGAGAGAAGGAAGTGGGGAGCACAGGTCTCGTGAGTTCATATCGAATGCCACTCTAAATCTCGAAAAACCCCCTTGCTCCACTCTAACCTCACTACGATATATACGGATTTCCCTTCTTTTTCGATAGGGATGCTCTCTCTTTCTCCCCCCCCCCCCCCCCCCCTCTCTCTCTCTCCCTCCCCCTCTCTCTGTGGGATAAAATCAAACCGATTCAATCGAGGGTAAAGAATAATTGCCGCTATAATTCGAGGGCCGCCACCCTCGCTCCAAACCTATCGGGGGCCGTATAGAGTCTGGTGCCGGACGACACCGCTGGGGACGCCGCCTGGTCGCACACACACACACACACACACACACACACACACACGCACACACACACACACACTTACATATTCGCACACACGAGAAGCCTTTTGCTTGCGCCCGGCTCAACCGGGCATGAAAAATCCTTTCGCACCGCGCGACTGTACTAACTTGCAGCCACCGCCTTGCTCTAATTCCAGAATCCCTGCTTGCTACCGTCATCAATAATTTAATATGTATAGCAGTAGCAGTGTTAAGTATTCAGCAGATTCATTCATATTTTATTTCCCCCTGTCATTTTTATTATGATTAATCTTGTCGAAAAATCGTCGAGTAAAAAGTGATGGCGGGTGTTTGCGGCCGCCCTTTTGCCACTTCCTACCGTCTTTCCCTCAGGATGAGCGCTCCAACGCGCTCCCCGCGTCGCACCAGGAGATTACCATATATCATAAAACATCGCCTGTCCCCCCCCCCCTCCACCACTCCCATTCTATTTTTTCCCGCCTGTCTCTCTCCGTTTTATTACCCAGCCCATCTCTCTTTCTCACTCTCGCCGCGGTTGCACTCAAGAGGGCCGTGCCGGAGACGTCGTCCTGAACATCGTGCATCATTCCCCCGTCGTACACCACCGCCTTCATGAAACACGCACTCTCGAACTGCGCGAAACCGCCGTCGCCGCCCCTCCCCGCAGCGGGACGCGGGATGGCGTCTTCACACGGAAAGCCAAGAGGAAATATCTGGTAATTCAATACCACGGCCGCAGTCACATGACGCGGGCCACATCCTCTCTCTCTCTCTCTCTCTCTCTCTCTCTCTCTCTCTCTCTCTCTCTCTCTCTCTCTCTATGCCCCACACCCGCCTGCCGTGACCCCGGCACCGCCGCCACCCCAAACGTACCATTATTCGCCCTCCGTGTCAGCATGCGTGTGAATAATAGGGGAGGTCGGAAGGGGGGGGGGGGCTGAAAAGAATGAGGCAAGCAAAAGGCAGAGGGTGCGGGGGGGAGGAGGGTGAGGAGGAGGGGGGGAGGGGATGGGGGCAATTTACAATCTTCCTACCCCCGCGTGTTAAGAAGGATAAATAGCTTCAGTTCCCCGCGGCTATTTGATAAGGTTATTTTTCATACTTCCGTCAAGGGTGCCCGCGCCTCCGCCGCCGTGAGAGGGAGAAGGATGGAAGGAGATGGCGCGCGGCCGCGCTGCGGAGGGAGTGGGACGGAGACAGCGCGATAGGTGCGGCCCGCCCCGAGGCAAATGATCCGCGCTCCCCCGTCTCGGAGGGGCGCCCTCGGAGCCGCGATGAAACAAGGGGTCTCCCTGCCGCGAATTGCGTACATGACATCGCGTCGTGAGAGTCTCTGGGACGCGGGGCTTAGTTAGGCCAGCTTAAGTTAGGCCAGCTTAATTTAGGTGTGCTTTGGTTAGATCAGCTCAAGTTGGGCGTGACGTGGTTTGGCGGTGGCCGCGTGTTCGGGTCGCCGGCGCGGCTGTCCCGCGGTGACGCGTGGGGGAGGAGACCACCGCGGTGTGTGCGCGCCGACCTCCCAGGGGGTGCGACAGAGACAGAGAGACAGCCGGAGAGAGAGTGAGGGCGGAGCGGTGAGCGGGCGGCCAAGATAAATGGGGTGTGAGATGGGCGGGGGTCATACAGACGTAGATGGTGATAGCCCCTCTCCCCTCTCCTCCTCCCCTCCTCCCCCCCTCCTCCCCTCCTCCTCTCCTCCCCTCCCCTCCCCTCCTCCTTCTCTCCCCCTGACGCGCGCGGCCGCTCGACGCCCGCTCCTCTCCCCTACCCCACCCCCCTCCTCCCGCCAGGAGTTACTGCCCGCCGTCGGCAACTTGTGACACAATACAACATCTGATAAGTGTTGTGGTGAGGGGCGAGGGGAAGGGAGGGGGAGGGAGGTGTGGGCTGAAATTAGCCGGTACAAATGGAGTTCGGCAACCGCAGCAGCGGCCACGCGCATGAGAGTGTGTGCGTGTGTGTGTGGCAGCGGTCGAACAACGTTCACTGCCTGCAGCGCTCGAGCTCGGCGCCACAGCGACGCTCGAGGACGGCGTCGTGGTGGCGGCGGCGGGGTCGGGGGCGGCGCCCCGGGGTGCTCGTAGACGTCGCCGTCGTGCACGCCGCCGCGGCCCCCGCCGCCCCCGGCAGCTCACCGCGCAGTAAAGGCCCCGGGAAATGGATTGGATTGCTCCCGCGGGGCGCCCCCCTGCCGCCTGACCGCGCCGCCCCCGGCCGCCCCCGGCCGCCCCCGGCCGACAGTCGGAGTCACCGCTTGGCGGGGGCGGCCGTGTTCCGCCCCCCGCGCCGCCCCCGGCCGCCGCCACAGCCGCCCCTGCGGACCGGACCGCTGGGCTATAGCTTGACCCTCCGACACACAATCTTATCACCCTCCCCCCCCCTCCCCTCCCCTCCTCCTCATCCCTACACTCCTTTCCCCTCTTTTTATGTTCCTCTACCGGCGCGCCGTCTCTCCCACACCTCCCAAACCCTGCCGACTTCCTCGCGAATCTCTCTCTCTCTCTCTCTCTCTCTCTCTCTCTCTCTCTCTCTCTCTCTCTCTCCCTCACCATCCCCGGCGGCCGCAATCCGCAGACCCGATCCCCCGATCAGTTCCGCCCCTGCCGTCCGAGAGGGAGAGAGAGAGCGAGAGAGAGAGAGAGAGAGAGAGAGAGAGAGAGAGAGAGAGACATTCGATGAAGTCCTCGCAGGGCTCTGCATCCAGAAGGGCCCGCTAAAGGCGTGCGTACTCGTAGAATTTTCAATGAAATTTTCGGGGGGGAAAAATACATAAGATTTTATAATAGTCGGCGGGGTGGTCTCTCTAACGACACATGACATTGCCTCTCCAACGGCACGGCACTGCCTCTCTAACGACCCGGTGCGGCCTGCCTCTCTACCGACACGCGGCGCGGCAACGCCGGCCGGACACCCACGTGGAGCCGGTTCAGTCAGCAAGCACTTGCAGGTGGTGGTGAGGACGGCCTATGGGCTGCCCATCGCGCCGCAGGGGGGGGGGGGGGGGCGCCCCGGGGGGAGATGCAGAGTCATTGAAATCGCCGGTCAGAGATCTCGGACAAGTGGCTGCCTCACACACACACACACACACACACACACCGCGCCGGGGGGTCAGAGGCCGGCAGGGCGGGGGCGGGCGGGGGCCTCGGGGGGCCGCCGCCGACAGCTCAACAAAGTGCCGGCCCGGCCCAGATTCTATCGCTCCCGACTCCACGCCTCCGCTCCGCTGCGGCCGCGCCGCCGCCAACAGGGGGACCTCCGCCACGGCCGCCACGGCCGCCACGGCCTCCGTCGGCCACGTCAGGGCGCGTCCGTAAGCCGTGTCAGCGCCGTAGGGCTGAGCCCGTGAGGTCACGCCCCCCTCCCCCCTCCCCCTGACGGCGTACACGAGCCCGTCTCGGGGTGCCTGCCGCCTGTCATGACCCCCCACCCCCTCCCTCTCCGCCCCCTTTTCTTCCTTGCGCGATGCTCGCTGACGTGACACTCAAATGAGTGTGTCAGACGGGGTATGAAAAATGGCGGCGCGGCGTTGAGGGGGTGAGACACACACACGCACACGCACACACACACACACACACACCTCGCTAGCAGCAAGCGGGTGGGGCACGGGGGGATGGGGGGATGGAAATAGTACTGGCAAGAATTGCCGCAGTACTGGCAAAACGACATGACAGCGTAGTGGCGGTGCATCTCTCTCTCTGTCTCGCTCTCTCTCTCTCTCCCTCGCACTGCCGGCGTTATGGTCACTTTGCTCTCACAGGCCTGTGGGCAGCCAGTGCGCTAGCAGGACATCGCTTCGCCAAGGAACACACATGACGAATCACCACCACCGCGCCGCCGCCGTCGCCCGTGGTCTGCCAGCCTGCCTGCCCGCCCCCCTCCCCTGCCGCAACCTCAGCCGCGCAGCCAGGCAGCCAGCCAGCGCAGCCAGGCACGGCGTTGCCCGCCTGACACACGGCATAATAATATACCGTAATGTTTCATTCGTGGCAGCACCACCATTACTCACCCGCCCGCCCCTCCACAACACTTTTATTTCATCCCCGGCACCAGCAGCCCCCGCCCTCCCCCTCCCCTCACACCCCTCCACTATCTGTTTTCGCGCCCACCGCCGCCGCCCCTGAGTTATACGTCCTTTTCGCTTCTCTCGCTCGTCCTATTCCGTGGCCTTCTTCTTCTTATTCTTATTCTGAGTTGGACTTGCTGACCAACCGTACAGAGTTAGTTTCGACCACCTCAAAAAAAAATTACAGTAAAAACGTAAAAATAAAACGACGCGTTTTCATTTTTTAAAAAAATACAACAGTAACCGTAAGTAACCGTATAAAATGGGACAAAGAGCAAAGCAGGGCACTTTCGTTGTCCGTCGTTACAGCGTTTTCGTATTGGTGCGTGCGTGTGCGTGTGTGTGTGTGTGTGCAAACTGTGCCGAACAATGTCGGCAAGTGGCGACAAAAGGTAGAGGAATATAAGTGTGTCCGAGGATTATCACAATAAGGAGGGTTCCGTCTCGGTGTGTGTGTGTGTGTGTGTGTGTGTCACGGTCCAGGGACGTCAGCGTCCCGTCACGTGTCACACACGTCCGATGGATTTACAGCAGCGACGGCGGCGGCGGGGCGGCGGCTTTGTCAGAGTCTTCAGGACGACGGCGGCGACGGAACAGCGTTCTGACAGAACCAGGTCGCCGTCGTGTAAATAACGTGGAGTAGAGAGGTTATGTCGGCCGCAGAGAGACAGAGACAGAGAGAGAGACAGAGAGGGACAGAGAGAGAGAGAGAGAGAGAGAGAGAGAGAGAGAGAGAGAGAGAGTCCGTGCGCGCTCGAGCCCGGAGCACGTCGTCGACGCGGTGGTGCACGCGGCCTCATGGACTCCCCACCCCCTTCCGTCCAGACTGCCTGCCCGCCCCCGGGAGCCGCGCCACGGGGTCGTTGGCGGCGGGGCCCCCGCGCCCCCACCTCCGGCGCCACAAGACAGATTGTGGGGCGGAACCCCCACCTCGTGTTCACACAATGCCGCCCGGGCTGCCTGGCTGGCTGCCTGGCTGGCCGCGTGGCCGCCTCCCTGCCTGGCCGCACGTCGGGGTGGCGTGCAGCTGCCTCCCGCGACCCCCCACATGTAGGCCGTCGACAAGGTCACGCCAACCGCCGGACAGCGCGGAGTCCGTCATGGAGACGACAAAGAGCTTGGCGGCGGCCGGCGGCGGCCGGCGGCGCCGTGCGGGGGTCCTCGCAGAGGGGTCGTTCGTCACTTACCCCGCCAGCGGCCCCGGCCGCCTCCACCGCACCGCGATGTGCCCTCTGGGCTGAAACAATAAATCCTGCCACCCCCGCCCCTTCCGCCCTGCAAGCAAAGCTCTGCGTACCCCGCCGCCCCCGCCGCCGGCGCCAGACTTATTGCAGCCCCGGGAGAGAGAGAGAGAGAGAGAGAGAGAGAGAGAGAGAGAGAGAGAGAGAGAGAGAGAGAGAGAGAGAGAGGGACCCACAGGAACCACGACGACGGGAACCTCAGGAGGAACCGGGACAGCCGGGCCCGGCCGCCTCCTTCTTGTGCTCGCACCCTCCGCAGCGCCGGCGGGGCCGCGCGCCTTGTCGTCCCCCATTGAGGGTCGCCGTCGTCGTCCGGGACGCTCTCGGTGCCGCAGCACGTCGCTGACGGCCGTGGGAAGGGGCGGGCGGGCGGGGGAGTCAGGTGCCCGACGGAGGATGCCGCCGCCGCCGCCGCCGGTCCGCAGGTAGAGGGAAGGGGCCGATGGAAATATTGACAAATTATACATTGTCCCGAGTCACTGTAAACACACTTTATTGGTGATGAGACGGGCCGACGCCGCCGCCGCCGGCGCAGCGCCCTCTGACGGCGCGCCGCGGCGACAGCCCGCCTAAGAACCTTAACAACACTTCACTATAACAATATTTCATTCCCCTCGGGGCCTGTAAATTATAGCCCTGCCTTGCCGGTGCCGCCGCCGCCGCGTGCGGGGCAGGGCTCCAGTCCGGCACAGCGCAGTGCTGCCACCGCCACGGCTGCGGACAAGTATTACCAACCTTTGGCCGCGCGCCGCCTGCTAGCTTTGTCCCCCGCCCCGGCCGGCCACGCCCACTGCTGCCAACCCCCTCGGCAGCGCCGACAACCGCACCACTTTCCAGACAATTATCTTGTTATTTGGACGTCTGCTTGTCGGAAGGTTGTCGGCGCCGACGCCCCCCGAGAGGGGGGCCGCAGAGGGTGCCGTCGTCGCCGGGGGCGCCGCTGGGGGCGGTCACGCCCGAGTCCGTCGTACCGGGCGAACCGTTCTGCTGCGTTAGTAAAGAAAGACAAATATCTGATTGCGACGATCACCCCCCCACCCCCTCAATCTCCGACTGCTGCGAATAACGCCTGCAACTCTGCAAACAACCGGACGTGTCTGTATTGGGCGCGGGTTTTTCTTTGCACCGCGCGGAACCACCGCCAAAGGCCTTGCGCCGCCGCCGGGCCACCCTGTACATATCTAATATACCTGGGCCTCGGCTCCGGGCCGGGGTTGGTGGGGTTGGCGGCGCCGGATGTTTGCGCCTCCCGCGCGGCGGTGCGTCGGTGTCCGGAAGCACGCCGACAGACGCACGCGCTCACAGCCGTGTCACTCCCGCCCCCGACTACTACCATCCTATTTTTGTGTCGTTCTGCCACCTCTGGCAACGCCTGACAACCGCTGTCACACCATCCCCCCCTCATCGTGTGCGTGTGTGTGTGTGACTGCGTGCGTGTGTGTGTGTGTGCGTTCCATGTCACGCCTGGACGAGCGCTGAAAGCCTCGCTTGTTTATTGGACGAGGATGCTAGCGTTCAAATGGGGCATAGTGAGGGGGGGGGGAGGGTGGTAGGGGCGGGACGAGGAGGGGGGGGGGGGGGAGATTGCGACCTGGCCGAGGCGGGCCTGGCGGGCCCCCGCCGCCACCATTAACCAGACAGCTGGTTGGACATATATCACAGCGGCTGTTTCAAGCCCGGCCCGGCGGTTAGAGGATACTTTGAGAGTTTTACTGCTTGCAGGCGGCCCTGCGGAGGCCCCGGCCCCGGCGGCGGCGGCAGTGGAGGCCCCTCGGAAGGAGGTGGTGGCGGTGGAGGAGGAGGAGGAAGGGGAGGAGGAGGAGGAGGAGATGAGAGTGCTGGCGGTGCTGGCCTGGGCTGGGTGGTCGTTCCAAGGCCCGGGACCGGGGACTCACACCGCCTGATTGTTGGACTAATAAAACTCGGCAGCGGCGCCGAGCACGACGCGCGCTTTACAGATCCCCGGGGCCGCCGCCGCTAGCCGCCGCACACGTGTGAGGGGGGGCCGCCCCCTAAAACCCACCAAATACACGCACGGTTTTTGAAAAATTTTGAAAAATAAAAATAACACATTTTTCAAAAGTAATCTTTTGTGAAGGTCAAAGTTTTTTTTTTCGAAAGAAATACTATTTTTTTTCTGAGAGTAAAAATTATCCTTTGCAAAAGTAAAATTTCTATTTTTCCAAAATTTAAATGTTTTTAGTTTTTCCACATTTTGTCGGGGTGCTGATTCCGTTTCGTTTCGGCACCTCACTCCTTTCTCTCTAAACTTAACATGTTTCCTAACCTTCCTCTTTGACGTGTAACAACACACTGAGTATATAAGCAACACTTCCGTTTTTGGGGGGACCTGCTGGACATGTCTATTATTCAGGCACCACCGGGTGCTACACGACACGGCAGCGCTGCTGCCCGACCGCCGCCGCTCTTCTCTTCTCGCCCCCAAGAAGACGTGAATCATGAACTGTGAGGCGTGCCAATGGTCCGGCCGGCGGCGCCAAGGTTTCCTTGTGAGAGCGACGCCTTGTCGCACAGAGAAGACCATCATTCTCTCTCCCCCCAGGTCTCCGCCGCCCGCCGCCGCCGCTGCAGCGCGGCTATACAGCGGCCGCTGCAAAACGTATTGCAGCGCGCAGCCCGCCCCGCCCCGCTTTGAAGTCACCGTCACTTTACGACCGTTTATGACCTCCATAAACATCAGGGACATGGCGGCGCAGCGGCGGCGGCGGCGGCGGTCCGCGCAGGCAGCAGGCTGACAGGAACACACCCTTGTGCCTCTGCAGCCGCCGCCGCCGCCGCCTGCAGTCCACGTGGCCAGGCGCGATCTGACCGGAAGCGACCGCTGCGCGACTGTCGGCACCTCCACATCGTCTGCCTGGCGACTCCCTCTCTCTCTCTCTCTCTCTCTCTCTCTCTCTCTCTCTCCCTCTCTCTTTCTCACTGCCCCTCTCTCTCACACACTGTCTCTCTCTCTCCGCCATCATCGGGCGTGAGCGTGATGAGGAGCGTTTTGTGGACGCAGCCCGATTCCGAATATTCTGTTTCTGTCTGCGTGCCCCATATGTGGGAGAGAGACAGAGAGAGAGAGGGAGAGAGAGAGAGAGAGAGAGAGAAAGAGAGAGGGTTTCAGCGTTTCGGAGCCGCACAGCCGTGGCCGCCAGGGCGGTAATCTTAAGTAATTCCCGACGCATCCCCCTTCCTGACGGGCGGACGGCGGCGTTGGCCGGCGGGAGAGGCGATGGCCAAATTACACACGGTGCGGTGTGCACGCCCTGCCCGGCCGCCTCCGGGAGGGGGGGGGGGGGTCAGCGAGAGCAAAGATTGCCAACGCACTGCTCGGCTCACTTCTGTGCCCAGAGAGGGAGAGAGAGAGAGAGTGAGAGAGGCGTGCTGTGCTGACTGACTGAATCGTGGAAGTGACGGCGAAGAGGGGCCCGCCGCGTCGGAGTAGAGAGAGAGAGAGAGAGAGAGAGAGAGAGAGAGGAGAGGGGTTTTAAAAGACGCGAGACCCATTCCCTGGCCATGTTTACAAGGTGCATCATTAGCCCAACATATACATCGCCGCCATGGCTTCCCCACCCTCTCCAGCGCGCGGGGCCTCCGGTCCGCCTCCTGCCTCGCACCGCCCCCGGCCCGCCCCCGGCCCGCCCCCGGCCCGCCCCCGGCCCGCCCCCCGGCCCGCCCCCCGGCCCCGGCGGCGTCGCCAGCGGACGCCTTCACGCCCATCGCCTTCCTCCCCGCCCGTCCCGCCTATGAACTGTCTCGTTCTTCTTCCCGTTGCGTTTTCCGGAAAGCGATTAGGCACGTCGCCGCCGCCGACGACCGACCGTGCGTGCGTGTGCGTGTGCTTGCGTGTGTTGCGTGTGCGTGTGAGCGTGCGGAGGGGGAGAGAGAGAGACAGAGAAAGAGAGAGACAGAGAGAGAGAGAGGGAGGGAGAGAGACGTGATGAAGGAGAAGGGGGCCCGCCCCTCGCTGCCTCGCTGCCGGCTGCTTGTCGCCCACAATTAACATGTAATAACCGCTCCCGCCGGGCCCCGGTGTCGTCGCCGGCGCCCCGAGTCTGTCTGTCTGTCTGTCTGTCTGTCTGTCTGTCCGTCTGCCTGTCAGTCAGCCAGTCTGTCTTGCGTCTGAGCTGACAGTACGCGTCTCGCGCACAGCGCGCCGCCGCCAGCAGTCATTCAGCGTGTCTGTCCGCCTGTCTGCTGTCCGCCCGTCCGCCTCGACGACGACGACGGCGACGCTGCCGCCACCACCGCCACCCTCCTCCTCCCCTTGGCAGTGACAGCCGTCACCGTGGCGGACGGCTCGCACCCGGGCACTGCACGTCGCCGCTCTGCAATGTGTATTGACACGCCGAGGGGGGGGGGGGGGTCGTGGGGGGGGGGGGCGGCGACCCCCCACGACACACATCTCAGCGCACCGCAGAGAACCCGCGAGGGAAAAGTAAAAATAAAATAGTTTGCCTGCCGATAAAGGCAACACACTTCTCCAGCCAATCGGAGCAAAGCGCACAGGCTTTCCGCCACAAAAGCCGTCCCCCCTACACACACACACACACAGACGGCGTGTGAGACGCATCAGTAGTAGTATTTCGATTTGTGAGGCCGGCACGTCACGGCCCGATGAGTCCTCCCGGTTCGGGGGGTCGGCGTCGGCGTCGTCGGCGTCGGGGTGTTAATTTTTGTGACGGGTGGCCGGGACACGTCCCTCCCCCCACTGTTCCGCGCCGTCGGCTCCGGGAGGCCCCCCGTCGCACGCCTCATGCCTTCCTTCTTGTCGAGCAGGAGTGCGGGGCGCCGCGCCGCGCCGCACCGCCAGCCAGACACAAGCCACTGATTAAGTCGGACGAAAAATGAAAGAGACAGAAAGAGCTTTCGGACGGGTGGGCTGCGGGAGCTGACGAGTCGGAAGGCAACCTGACTGGACCGCAGGGAGGATGAGAGGAGAGGAGAGGAGAGGAGAGGAGAGGAGAGGAGGGAGGGAGGGGAGGGCTCACTCAGGAGGACTCACGGACTCGCCGCCGCCGCCGCCTCCTTTCAGACCAGAGAGCCGACGCCGACGCCGCCGAGCGGCGTCAGAACAGAAAAATAAAAGTAAAAAGAGAAAAGAGAACTGATTCCGCCCAAACGAGCCGAGCGGGCCGAGCGAGCGGCCACTCCGCCTGTCAGGACATCCCCCCCCCTCCCTCCCTCCTCCCATCCCGGCAGCAGAGATCTCACAAGTAGCAGTCAGGCTGTCAGCCCAGGCCGCTCCCTGGTTACATGTGTGTGTGTGTGTGTGCCTGCTGTCCGGCCCGTGAGTGGCCATGCTCGCGCGCGTGTGCGTGTGTGTGTGAGCTGCATCTCGTTCCGAACGTTCAGAATCGACAGCACTTCTCCTTAATTAGGGTCTTGGTGTGTGTGTGTGTAAGCACCCCCTCCTCTCTCTCTCTCTCTCTCTCTCTCTCTCTCTCTCTCTCTCTCTCTCACAGTCCCTGTATTTCCTTTTCTCTCTTCTCTCTCTCTCTCTCTCTCTCTCTCTCTCTCACAGTCCCTGTATTTCCTTTTCTCTCTTCTCTCTCTCTCCCTCTCTCTTTTCTCTCTCCCCCTCTCCACGACTCCATCGCGATAAATTTCTCACCCGTGAGACAAGGCGGCGGCGGCGGCAGTACTTTGCGGGGGGGAAACGCTTAATTAAGACACACTCTCCGGCGTGGGTCGCTGCCGTCGCCGTCGTCGCCGTCGTCGGGAAGGTGACGGTGACGGCCGCGAGGACGGCGACAGCTGCCGCCGGCACCGCCGCCGCGCGCATCCGGCCGCGCCTGGTTGGTATGCGACGCGCGCGCCTCCGGGACAACGGCGTCGCCGGCGGCGGCGGCCTCCGGGCGGCCCTCTCGGCGACCGCCCCCCGCCGTCGTGGAGGTCCGCGGTGAGGCGTTACATCCGGGGGCCGCGCCGTGCCGGCAGCCCTCTGAGTGCACCGACAGGAGCAGACGGCGCGAGCGCTGTCCGTCGTCAAGTAGCCGCTGTTCACACGTCCCCCCCCCACCGCCGCCGCCAGGGAAGTGCCTGTTGACAGCGCGCCACCCCACCCCCTCCCCCCGACGGCGCCCTCTCCGCGCCGTCCCGGCCGCAAACCGCAGACCGCCGCCGCCGCCGCCCCCGGCGCGTCCTGGTCGGGCTGCGGTCATGTCCTGCGGGGTCCTGGAAGGGGGTCTCCAGGACCTTCCAGGACGCGATGGCATCTCGCATCGCACGGGGCGAATCTTTGTTCCGAGAAGCGTGTGGACGCCGCTGCAGCCGCCGTCGCCCCCCACCGCCACCCTCTCTCTCTCTCTCACCCACACCACGCGGGGAGAGCGGGGGTGGGAGTGGGAGGGGGCGGGGGGCGTAACGAAGCGACGACGTCGCCGACGACGGCTGTCGGATGGCGTCCGACCGCAGCCCGAAGCCGCCCCGAGCGGCGCGCGGCGTGGGGGTGGGGGGAGGCAGAAGCTCGCCGTCAGCCGCCAGCCATGCAGCCGTCCCGGCGGGCAGCCAGGGCTGGCAGCCAGGCAGGCGGGCCGCGGGCCGCGCAGCCGGGCAGCCAGGCCAGTCCGCGCGCGCCGTCCGAACAGCGAGGACGTGTTGCCGCCAGTGACCTTCTCCGTCCTCCGCCACCCCGGAGTCGCTGTCGCTCTCGCATCGCCGCGAGCTCGCGCTGTGTGTGTGTGTGACCGTGCTCTGGATTACCTTTGCCCTCTGGATAACACCACCGCCTTGGATTACCGGCGACCGCCTTTCTGGATTACCCATCGCAGTGTGTTCAGTGATCAGTGTGTGCTCTCAGTGACGCGCCAGTGACGTGGCGAGCAGGCAGTGATCCTCCCTCGCCCTCTTCGCCGTCACTGTGGCGTGGATGCCCTGCGGCACGCCGACGACGCCGCCGCCAACATGCTGACCTCCGGGCCCAACCAGTACCTGCAGCCCGACTACCTGTCGCCCCTCCCGACCACGGTGAGTGTCACGGTAGTGACAGAGAGCGTATAGTGACCGGTCACAGTGACCGCAGTCACCCCTCGCAGCAGTGACCCGTCACGCGCGCGCTCAAGACCGTCACAGTTGCGACCGCCTCGGTGGTGGCCCGTCACGGTACATCCTGACCGTCAGGATGGTGACCGTCTCCCCCGCGGTGGTGACGCCGAGCCCCCGCGTGTCGGAGTCTCATTCTGCTCCGGCAGCCCTCCCCCCTCCCCCCCGATAATGAGTTTGTGGCCGGTCGGCCCTGCACCACGCCCCCGACGCCGCCCGGGGCGCGGCCCCGAGGCGCTGTCGTGTTTCGTGTTTCGCACCGGCGTGCCGAAGTCTCCCCCTCGAGCCGTGTGCCCGACGCGCTCCTCCAGAGCCCCTCGGGGGCCAGCTGCTGCAACACGCGGCTCCGGCGCCACCGCCACCTGCCGGCAGGGGCGGGCCCAGGCTGAAAAGGGGGGGGGGGTGCTGGCGCGCCGCCGCCACCGCCGACTCGAGTCTGCAATTTGAAGGAGACTTTTATCGCCCGCTTGGATCACGCGGCTGTCCGCTGCGGCCGGATGGCCGGCGCCCGGCGGGTAGGCAGCCGCGGCTCCCGCCGCGCGCGCGCCGTGCGGGCGGCCTATCCAGCCGTCCGCGGGCGCCCGGCGCTGGGCCCGGCGCGCCCGGCCTCCCGCCCCAGCCTCAAAATTGAATTCCCGGGCGGGTCGCCGCCGGCGCGGCGTCAGCGCCAATCCCATTACCCCCCCGAACAGCGACTCTGAGTGGCCCCGACAGCCCCGCTATAACCTCTGTTCCCTCTTTTTCTGCCCGCAGCTCGACGCCAAGAAGAGCCCTCTGGCGCTGCTGGCGCAGACATGCAGCCAGATCGGCGCGGACACCCCGGCCAAGCCGCTGTCGCAGGACAAGCCGGCCGGCAAGAAGCACTCGTCCAGCAGCAGTAGCAGCAGCGGCAGCGCGCGCCCCTCCTCGGGCGGCCCCTCCCCGGCCAACAAGCGCGCCAGCCCGGCCAGCGCCTCGAGCACGGCGGCCAGCCCGCCGGCCGCGTCCCCGAGCCAGGCCTCCTCCAAGCTGGCCTTCAAGCCGTACGAGGCGAACGTGCTGTCGAGGCGGGACGAGCGGCCGCCGTCCAAGTCGGGCTCCGAGGCCGCCGACGAGCGCTCCAAGTCCACGGGCAGCGCGCACGCCGGCGCCGCGCCCCGGAAGTCCTCCTCGCCCCGCGTCGCGTCTCCGGCCGCCAGCAAGGCGGCGTCGACGGCCACCTCGCAGCCGTCGGCCTCCTCCCCCAGCGCCAGCCCGCTGATCCGGTCCGGCCTGGAGGTGCTGCAGGGCCACGGCAAGGACCCGCTGGCCGCCTTCAAGGCCGCCGGCATGGCGGGGCTGGCGGGGCTGACGCCGGCGCAGCTCGCGCAGCTCTGCGTGCCGCCCGGCTACCCGGACGCGCACCACCCCGCCTTCCGGCCGCCCTTCGCCGGCACCTCGCCGTTCAGCCACCAGCACGCCGCCGCCCTCCTCGCCGCCGGCTACCACAACAACCCCTACTTCTCGTACCAGCGCGTCAAGTCGGCGACCGGCGTGGAGACGATCGTGCCCATCTGCAAGGACCCGTTCTGCCAGGGCTGCCAGTACAGCATGCACAACACGATGCTGGGGCTGGGCGTGCCGTGCCCGCCCGGCTGCACCACCTGCGACCACCACAAGTACTCGCTGTCGTCGGCGCTGGCCGGCTACCCGCCGGGCGCCGCCGCTGCCGCCGCCGCCGCCCTGCAAGGCGCCGGCCTCGGCTCGGGTGGCCTCGGCGCCGGCGGCCGCCCCTACGTCTGCAGCTGGATCGCGGGCGAGTCGTACTGCGGGAAGCGGTTCGCCTCCTCCGACGAGCTCCTGCAGCACCTGCGCTCGCACACGGGCCCCGCTGGCGGGCCGGCCGCGGGCAGCGGTCTGTCCCCCGTGCCGCAGGGCCTGCCGCAGGGCCTGAGCCCCGGCCTGCCGCAGGGCCTGCCCTCGCCCACCGCCTACTCCCGCTACCACCCGTACGCCAAGCCCGGCCACGGCCCCGGCGCCTCGCCCACGGGCCTGCTGCCGCCCACCTCCTCGCCGTACGCCTTCAGCCCCGCCGCGCTGTCCCCGGGTCTGTCCATGCCGCTGTCCCCATACGCCTATTCGCCGTACGCACTCTACGGGCAGCGCATGGGCGCCGCCGTGCACCCCTGACTGGAGGCGCCGCCCCAGCGCCGCTAGTACCAAAGTTACCCCCCACCCTCCGAGGACCCGCACGGGGCCTCCCCGCCTGTGATACCTTCTCTGTGTTAGTGAGTGCGTGCGCCGTGGCTGCGCCGCGGCAGCTGGACTCTATCGTCGGCCTCGTTTCCAGCCTCTTCATCCGCCTTTTTTATGTGTCTCGCGAATCAGCATAGCTCAATGTAACGGCGGCCATCTTGAAGTGGCGGCGAGTGTTCCGAGTGTTGGTTCCGCCTGTAATAGCCTGTTTTATTATTATTTATATCGCCCGCTCGGAATGGGAGCGTCCGCCCGACAGCGGTTATAAATTACAATGTCTCTGTAATTTATACTCCAGCGAAGCTCTCCCCCGGCTCCCCCCACCACGCCTGCCCGCCCGGCCGGGCTCGGTAGGTTCTGGTCGGCGGCGCGCTGCCTCGGCTCGGCTCTGCTCGACTCGGCTCGGGCTCTACGGCCCCGTACATCCATTTTTTTCCACACACACACACACACACACACTCGAGGGAGGAGGAGGAGGAGGGGAGAGCGCTTGCAGTCCCTCGTAAATTATCTCGCGAGAGGGCCCTGCAATAAAAACTAATGTTAACTTATTCCTGTTTTATGATGTACATTTGCAACGAAATGCGCTGCTCTTGATAATTCACGTGCTAAAGCAATGGCCAGCTATGCGAACTCTCGGTAGCCTAAAAACCCTCCCCTCCCTGCCTGCTGTCGTGTGTGTGTGTGAGTGTGTGTGTGTGTGTGGGCGCCCCAGCCTGTCATGGCGGCGAACACCTTATAATATTTAGGCCAGCAAGTGTCGCCAACTTTGGTGGCCGTTTATTGTTGCTATGCTCTTGCGATTTACTGCTGTTCTCCTGTCATGTGTTCTTTGAAGTCGGCTGGAAACCTAAATGGAAACAAAATAAAAAATTAATAATAATAATAATAATCGAAACTGAACGGCCAATGTGAATCGATTGTTGTTGTTGCGTCTTATCAGATTATTAAGTTATATCATTGTTAATGATTAAGGTTATAGCAAAGGACCGATATTGTCTTTCATGTGAAAGCGAGAAACAAAGACTATGTACTATGTACTACTTGAGAGGGTGAGATTATGTCCTTAAAAGGTAGACGGCACGGACGTGTGTGTGTGCGCATGTACATATAATGTTGTTTCCACATACAATACTTGAATAAAAAGTATACGTTGTTTCTACCCAGAATTTACGAGTGTTTCTTTGTAATAAATGTCTCGGCCGACATTATATCCCCCCCGTATCCTCGGCGCAGCCGAACATAAACGAGCATATAACCACAGCCTGCCAATAATATATTCCCCCCGGCCCGGCCGGCGTTATCACGATCTTGAAAGTTATTACCACTGCGGGCCGCGCTAGTGCTGCCAATAACGTCTTGTCTGAGAGCGGCAGCGTGGCGCTGCCAACCTACCACTGCCAAACTATTTTACGTCGTCACAGAAATGTGTCAATCCTAGAAAAATTTCAACTGGAAAAAAATTGTCTTTTTTTTGAGGGGGGGCAGATGTAAGGTCACATAATAAATTTTTACCTACATTTTTCCAAAGCATAAATTCTTCCCTTAATTCTTTTAACAAACAATTTGTGAAAACAATAACCTCGTTTCGCATTTTTAAATTCTTTTTTTAGAGCTGACGACATCTGTTCGCCTCGCCGGCCCGCGTGACGACTTAAGAAAAAATTAACTTTATTTCGACAGTGTCCTCCTGAGGGGTGTGTTATTATGGCAGACTAGAGTTCTGCTGCGTTCCGCGGGATTAGCATGGGAAAGACATAAATTGTTGCCAACGTGGCAATGATGACGACGACTGCGCGACTGCTGGCCGCCGACGGCAGTGTGACATGAAACATCGTCAAACACGCAGCGTCGCGGCGGCACTCAAATACAGAGGGAGAGAGAGAGAGAGAGAGAGAGGCCAAAATTAACCTTGGAAACGTAGAATGGATCAGGAAGAGAGGCGTGCGCGCCGAACCGCCGACTTAAAACTGAAGGCTATAAACATAAAAAAGAAGGTGGATTAGCACCTTGCGACGCTTTATATATCAATCGAACACACACACACACACACACACACACATGACAGCAGATGTCGACAAACTGGCACCCTCTACATATGCATGACGATAGTACTACTGTGCTTGCCGTGATGCCATCTTTTTTTTTCTTTTGTCTCTCTCTCTCTCTCTCTTCTTTAGTCTAGGATGATATGTGTGTGTGTGTCGGCCGCAAAACAACTATAACTCGAGGAGAGAGAGAGAGAGAGAGAGAGAGAGAGAGTAAAAGGCTACACTATAATAGTGCTTCTAGCAGCCGCATGCGCAGCCGGCGGCGGCGGCGGCGGCGGCGGAGCTGTTGATGTTGTGGGAATAGTTTTATGACACCGGACGAATAGAGGCTAGCCCCCTCCCACACACGTACATTAGCTTCCTGTTTCTCTCTCTCTCTCTCTCCCTCTCTCTTTAGCTACGTGGGGTACCCAGCCAAGCGCGCTCACTCGCACACACGCCGCCGCCGGCGGCAGCTCCGCTCCTGTGAAGCACTACACTACACTACAACGACGCGAGTAGTTTTGTTCGTGTTGCCGGATGTGCTGCCCCCCCCCCCCCCCCCGAGAGTCTTAATGGACACTAAATAAAGCCGCGCGCAAGAACGTAGAAGAAACGCCTCGGCGCTGTTATTATTAATAAATTAAACAACAGCAGGAGCAGCAAGAACAACAAGAGAGTGCTGATGACTCCATCCATTCATTTTACACACACACACGCTCAAGACGCTCAGGTAGCAGGGGAGGCCGAAGGTGCCCCTGAGCGGTTCACTCTAGACGTCTACACGAAGCGTTCTCAGATTTCTAGGGCAATGTCTGTACTACAGTGTTCTTATGATCGGCAGATTTTAGGGAGGGCAGCCCCGCTGGCAAAAAGGATCCAACGATATTGGCACTGCAGTAGCCAAACTGTAGTTCACAAAAAAACTACCGCCGTTTTGTTGCAGTTGAACCCTGCAGTTTTACTGTAGTTCCGTACGGAACCGCAGTGTTCCTGTAGTTCCACGGCGTAGGTGGCGCCGTAGTTCTCACGGGGTTGTGTCCCCTAGAGTCCTGGGTACGGCCGTATCCAGGACTCCAGTGTCCTCGCGCGGCTCCCGCCTCCGGCAGCACTACGCTCTAGAAGGCCGCGGCCGCGCGCACGCACGCCTCTGGCGGAGCAAGGCGGGCCGAGGGGGGCAGCGAGCGTGATAAACCGGCTAGTAAATGCATCATAAAGCACGCTCATGGCCTGTGATACCTCACAGCCAATTCCCCCCTCCGCCCCCTTCCGGCCCGTTCCTGCCGCGGCACCGCCCCCCACCACCGCCGCCGCCGCCACCGCCGCCTCACACAGACTGAGTGCTGCCGACAGACGAGCTGTCCGTAGGGCAATTAATACAGCGTGCCGAGTCATCCCAGGCACCATTAGTACTCGTCCCGACGCCGTGGGGGCCGCCTGCCCGCCTGCCGGCCCTGCCTGTCCCGCCGCGGGGCCCCGCCAGGGCTGGCAGCACGGCGGCGGCGCGCGGTGTCAGTGGTGCCAACACGGAGCACAAAAGGCGGCCGACAAGAAAAATAACAAGTGAAGAGGAGGAGGGCGCGGCGCTGCGCTGCGCTGCGCTCCGTGAGCACGCACGCACGCACGCCGTCATGACGGGGCCAGATTCAATCAGCCTCTCCCGTATCGTCGGCGTGCACCGCCGCCGCCGCCGCTGCTGCCGCTGCGGCTGCCGCGATGACGGCGGGGGATCGTCAGGGCGGTTCACACCGCCGCCTGCCACCACACACGGGAGAAATGCAAACGTTATGTATAATGCGTTATCGATCCGCAAAGTCGATATCTCGAATACGACGCTTCAGATGTTGCAACCGGAAGTGGTGTATATGGCAAGCCGATTGCCAACTGCTGCAGTTCAGGGCGGAGACGCACATTTTTCGTGCGGGGCTGCGCTGAAAAAAAATTCTTATTCAACGTTGTCCCGGCCGGCTCGGCCCGGGATCGAACCCCACCGAGCCCCGTGACGACGGTGCAGGGATTTTTCGCGTCCACGCGCGCGTGTGCATGTGTGTGTATGTGTGCTGTGCTGGGGGAGGGGCCGTCGTACATGACGTTCTTGTAGGTCAGGGGGAGGGAGGCGGGGCGGCGGGGCGGCTGACGGGCCCTCTATCATCGCCGAGCCTTGGTCTTCTTTCATTGCCGCCCATTTCTCTTCTGCAGCGCGTACCCCGCGCTGCTCCCCCCCTACCCCTCCCCCCGCACGGCTGCGCCCGTGCCATGTTGCCGTACCGTACCACGTCGTTTTCGGCGGCGCCCCCTTCCGGTGCCGGAACGCCCTCTCTGAAGTATCGAGTGTCGACGCAGCCCTGCGCCAAAGTCAGACTAAACTTATTTTTATTTGGCGGATATCGCGTGCCCGTTTGAATCCATGCGACGACAACAGAAGAGTACCCGGACGCGGTGTGGCGGTGTGCACTCGGTTTAGAGTGCCGGCGGTGGACGGCGCGCTAGAGTTCCTCGCGGTAGGTGGGCCGCCCCGGCCGGGCAGGCAGCGTTCGTCACAGAGCCGAGACCCCTGGCCGCACACACACCGCCGAAACGGATCCCACGGCCAAAACGTTCTTAATGAAAATCCCCGGGTAATCCCCGCTGCTACTCGTGGCCGGGGCCGGTCCCGTGCGACACAAGTCGCTCCCTAATTTTGGCCCAACTGAATGGCGCTCGGCCGGGTGGTGGCGCCTGCTCAGCACCGCTCAGCACGCCGCTCGGCACGGGGCTCAGCCGCCGGCTGAGCACAGGTGACAGGGACTTACCCGGCCGGCCGGTGTCGGGGGCCCGGCACCACGACGGCAGAATGAGCGCGGATTACCTGCGGCCCTGACGGCGAGGTGCGCGGGCGCCGCCCTTCGCACCTGCTGCTGCCCGGGCGGGCCCTGTCCGGGGCCCTGTCCGGGGCGCATACCGACGGAGTCATGGACCCCGAGGCCGCCGCCGTGGCCGCCGGTCCCCGGGGCCGCCCCCGCGCGCCGTGCAGGTCACACCCTCGAGCGGCGGGGTGAAGTGATTTCGGAAGCAAGGGCCATATGCCACTCCTGCGGGCGCCGCCGGGGCCGCCGGGGCCGCCGGGGCCGCCGGGGCCGCCGCCTCTGACCCGGGGGCGGGCCGGGGGCGGGCGCACTTGAAGATAGAGACCTCCCCCGCAGCGCTATCTGCCCTCGGCGCCGCCCTCCGACACCCCCGGCCCCGCGCACTACACCCTTATCTTGCTGAAAGCCCTGCTCTCTCCTCCCTGCTCGCGCTGCTGCTGCCGCTGCTGCCGCTACCGTGTGCTCCGCGAGCAGGCGATACAGTGCGGGGACGAGGACAGCGAGGGCCCCGTGAGGGAGGCGACGCGGAGAGTGTCCGGCGGCGTGCTCGGCACACCGGGGGAGCAGCCGGCAGCGTCTCTGCGCCTCCGACTCGCCGCCGCGGACGCCGCCACGCGGAATTTCAGGGATGCCGCGGGTGAGAAATTTCGCTGTCGACGCGCGCGGAGGTCGGCGCGTTGCGTCGGCCTTGCCAAGGAGTCTCTGTCTCTGTCTCTCTGTCTCTGTCTCTCTCTCTCTCGGCGGCCCGGCGACAGCCCTGATTGATTCCCCTTCCTTGGCGATGCCGGGCACGCCGACGCCGTTCCCGACTACCTAACCAACGTCGGCCTGTCCTGTCGCTGTCCGGGCACACCGGCGCGGCCGCCCGCCGGACAGCCGCCGGACAGCCGGGAGACGGCCGGCGGCGGCCTCTAAGGGGCCGCCGCCGCGGACCCAGCCTCGTTGTCCGGGAGCAGATATAATGCGGCCCGGACGACAGCCCTTTGCCGTGTTGTCACCTGCCCGCCGCCCCGCCGCCCCGCCGCCCCGCCGCCCCGCCGCCCCGCCGCCCCGCCGCGCCCTGCTTCGCCGCTCAGCCCGTCGCTTTGATGTGTTTCCCCCCAGCCTTCACCTCCTGCTACGTGAGCCGCGGGGCTTCCCGCGTCCCGTCCGCTAAACTTCGCGAGCCGTTGCCTCCCGCGGCTGCCTGGGCTTTACGACGACGGCAACGGCGGCGGCGGCGAGGGGCCGGCTGATTGATCCGTTGATTTCACAGAGTTCTACTCTGCCGCAGGTTCAGTCACAGAGTACTACTCTGCCGCAGGTTCAGTCACAGAGTACTACTCTGCCGCAGGTTCGGTCAGGGATGTAACGCGTGAGCACTGCACGCCGTCACGGTTGCCAACTCTGCCCGCCCCACGGTCCTCCAGCTCTACGCTCTGCTTGGAGTGGTCCGCGGCGCGCCGGCCTCCAGCTGGGCACGCGGGGGACGACGTCGGGGGCCTCCTCCTCCGAGAGTCGCCGCGCATTGTGTCCGCCTCCAAACATGTCACCGGGCCGGAGGAGGCCCCGGAGGAGGGGGCGGGGGCCTCCGGCTGCCGCCGCCGGGGACTGGCACCGCTTGTCCGGGATATAAATCGGCCCGCTTCCAGAAGCCGCCCGGACGGCTGGGCCGGAATTAATAGATCCGGGCCGGACAACGCCGTCGCCGTGCCTCGGCGTCACAATGAGGGAGTCGTTTAGCCGATCCCCGGGGCACGGCGGCGACGGCGGCGACCCCCTGCGGCGGGGCGTCCCCCGGGCGGCCCCGGGGGTGGCCGTCAGTGCGTGTGGCAGGCCCCGGCGGGGACGGCCGATACCAATTGTGTTGTTCGGGGGACTGGCCGCCCCCGGGGCCTCGGCCCTCGGCAGCGCGCGCACCCCGTGGTGATCAAAGCCGAGGACATCCATCGCCTGACAGCGCTCGCTAACGAGGGGCTCGCCGTCGACGACGGGCGGCGGTGACGTCCCCGACCGGCGGCGACGACGTCAACCCGCCGCCGCCTCCTCCCTCCCCCCGCTGCCTCGGCCCTCCCGACGGCGGCGGCGGCAACGGGGGCGCGACACGGCGCTGACGCGGGCCGTGGCGTCCGGGACGGTACGGAGACGTGCGGCCCCGCGACGCGTCTGTCAGCCGCGGCGGCGGGGGCGGCGGGGGCGGCGGGGCGGGTTGTCAGCACGGCCGCCATCACTGTCACCCGGCCGGAGTGCCGACGGGGCTGACGGGGGCGACGGGGCCGTCGCAGCGCGTTTGTTCTAACGTGCGCTGACGCCGCCGACGCTCGCCGTCAACGACGCCCGTATCGCGTCCAGCGCGGGCGCACCCCGGCGCGGTCCGGCGCACCGGCGAGACCCTTCATACACATGGTGTCCTCAGGAGGGAGAGAGAGAGAGGGAAAGGGGGAGACAGAGACAGAGAGAGACTAGTGTTTGGCTTGGCGTATGGCTGCGGTGGCTCAGAGACAGGATCCACAAGCGGAGGGCGGAAGCGCGTCGCACGCGCGTGTCCGCCGACACCCCCCCCCCCGCCCCGCCCCTGCCCCGGTCCCGCCTCGCCCCGCTGCTTCCGGTTCCGGTTTCCCCGCCCGATCGTTTTGGCGCCATTTTCGCCTCGGCGCCCTCCCTCTCTCTCGCTATGCTCGCTGAATGGGTGGCTGCACTGGCTGGCCGTCCGCGCCGACCACCCGCGGCGGGGAGCGGGGCGCAGGGGCGGTAAGCTCATCATGTCACTCGGCAACAGACAAAACGGAGCCTGTCCACCGCACTTAGCGTCAAGTGCGGGGAGCGCGTGCGTGTGCGAGAGAGACGGCGGGAGGGAAATCTCTCGAGAGGGGGAAGAGGGGGGGGGAGCAGCGCCACCGCCGCAGCAGCCGCTGACAGGCACTGGCAGCCGTGAAGCTGGCAGCCCTGCCCCCCCCACCCTCGTCAAGGGGTTGTCTAAATACTGTCACCGTCGGCGGCGTGCCGGTGCCGGCGGGCCCGGTGGTCGCCCGGACCACCCGCGCGCGCCGCGGACGCCGCCGCGGTCCCGGACGGCTCAGGTGTGCGGCGGGGAGGGGCCGGCGCGCTCGCCCTGCAGCACCGCCGCCACCACCATCGCCGCCACTTTGCACCTCGCTTCGTATCCCGCTGTCGGTTGTTACCTGGCGTCGTCGACGACGCACTGCTTTCGTAGCGCTGTCTCCGTCGCACTTATGTGGTGCTCCGTAAGACAGCGAGAGAGAGAGAGACAGAGAGAGAGACAGAGAGAGAGTGAGAGAGAGGTCCGAGAGGACGGTGTTCGGAACCAGCCAGCAGACAACAAACGCGCGCATTCAGCGAGCGTACAATGCAAGGGCACGCAGCAGCAGGAGAGGTTTTGCATCACCGCCTGGAGGAGCGGCGGGCCTCCTCCTGGCCTCATCGGCCTCCTCCTGGCCTCGTCGGCCTCCTCCTGGCCTCCTTCCTGGCCGTCCTGGCGGCGGCCTCCTGGCCTGGGGGCGACTCCGCGGCTGTCGGGGAGATTTATCACTCCCGGCGTGAAGCCTCCTTTCTTCTCGGCGCGCCACACACCACCACCACCACCACCACCACCACCACCAGCTGCCGGCTTCATGCCGCTGCCGCTGCTCCGCCACCACCACGAGCGGACCGGACCGTCCAGATAAATGCTTCTCGGAACAAACTCAATGAATTACACACACACACACACACCCAGAGAGAGAGAGAGAGAGAGAGAGAGAGAGAGAGAGACGACGCGCGCGGCCGTCGACAGCGCCACCGCCGCGGCCTCGGACATGGGCCCTGTCAATGACGCGGGAAAATTAAAGGCTACCGGCCGAGGCGACCGGGGCGGTCCGTGTCCGACATAGCGGCCCCGGTGCTGGTGGTGGTGGTGGTGGTGGTGTCAGCGGAGCGTGTGTGTGTGTGTGTGTGTGTGTAGCTGACAGTCACATCAGCATTCATGATGATGATGAGAACCTTCGCGGCAGCTTGTAATGTTGTTAGTGTGTGCGGAAAAGCGACGAGGCGGAAGAGCAGAGGGACCCGCGCGTGCGTGCAGCGACCACCGCACGCCAAACCTAACCCTTACCTTACATGATCCTACCTAACCATGCACTTAACTAACATACAAACTAACCGGTTTTTTAAATTGTAGGAAACTTTCAATGTTATTTGAAAATGAAAAATCCAGAATACACGAAGTACAGTTGGAAATTGCTATTTTTTTCTCGAGGGAAATAAATGTTACTTCCAGTGAAACAGAAAAAAACGGTAGCATTAAAACAAATAGAAAAAAAGAACAGGTACTTTAATTCTCGAAGTACTTTTAAAATTTCCTGGAAATTTTGAAAACCTGACTAAAATTTCCCGCAAAACCGTGGCCTTCCTCAAGCAGAACACACACAGCCCACCGCCCTCCTGCTAGCCTCGCTCGGCGGTCGTGTCGTGCGGCGGCGGCGGTGCCTCTGCTCGATGAGGATATCGCACTTGCGTGGGGGAGGGCGCGGCGTGCGGGTCCAGGGGCAGGAGCCTTCGGGGCCGTCGTCCTGACGGTCCCTGACGCGAACACGATGCGTGCCACGCCACGCCACGCCACGCCACGCCACGCCGCGCCACGCCACGCCACGCCACGCCACGCCGCGCACCCCCGTCAGCGCCGTGACAGTAATCTCATATATCCATCCCCATGTGGTCCCGGCCCGGACGGCCCGGACGGGAGGCGGCCCCCGGACAGCACACCGCACACCACCGCCGCCGCCGCCGCCGCCACCAGCAGGGTGGTCTCCTTGTTGTGTTCGGCGCGGTGACGGCGGCGCGCGGCGCCCCCGGCGGGGCACGGCCAGCAGCACCGGCAGCGACACGGCGCGGCCTGCGTGCGGTCCTAGGAGACCCTCCTCGTCGTGGCCGTCACCGCGTCGTGCTGACTCACGGGTGCGCGCCGTGTGCGCCGCTACCTGGCGGCGGCGGCGGCGGCGGCGGCGGCCGGCCGTCAGCCGCTGACGGCGAGGGGCGGCCGACGATGACGGCCGCCGTTTCATTAATTTCCGCCGCCGGCAACGCAAAGGGGATCATCGCCAACACCGCCATCATCCGGGAGGGGGGAGAGGGATTGTAAATTACAGATGGATGAGTTCGTAAAGACGGGGACGCTGACGGCGATGATGAAGCGACTCCGGGCGGCGGCGGCGGCGGCGGCCCGCGCGGCTGCAGCAGCACATCGGCGGCACACCGGGGCACGCCGTCGACGACAGGGCGCCGCCGTCGACGGGGTGCGGTCACGGCGGCGGCCGCGCGGGTCACCTGAGTGACCGCGGCCAGCGAGCCGCCGCCGACGACGCCGCCGCTTCCACCGGGGCGGTATGGTGGCCAATCAGCCAGATCAGTCAATCGCCGAATCAATCCATCAACCGGGCGTCCGTCAACCGGACCGATCAATCCATCAGCCGTCAATCAATCACAGACAGGACTTTGTTGTGTTTCGATCATGATGCCCGATGCCCCCGGTTTTCTTTGCACATTTATCATCCCCGGGCTCGTTACCACAAGCAGCCTGCTATACATCATGGTCTGACACCTCGCCCGCGAGAGGGAGAGGGATAGAGAGAGAGAGAGAGAGAGAGAGAGAGAGAGGGAGAGAGAGAGAGAGGTGCTTCCCCTTCTGTCGCATTTTCATGCAATGGACCGCTGACTGGCGCATCGCCCCTCCTGCTTCCTCTCTCTCTCTCCCTCTCCCGCGTTTGGCATGACATCACTCAACAACATTGCTGATGAAAATGCCCAGCTCTCTTCCTATTCCTTCCCCCCCCCCCCCCCCCTCTCTCTCTCTCTCTCTCTCTCTCTCTCTCTCTCGCTGCATGTGTCGGCCGGGTATCTATCATCGCTCTCTCTCCGTCAGACCCCCGCGCGTTCGTTTGGCAGGCCCGCTTTAGCACGGTGGTCAACACTACTCAAGTGCTCAAGGGTTGCGCTGCGCGAGTGTGTTCACATGCACAATTGAAACCTGAATCGAAAACAATCGAAACAGGAGCTCCACGCGACGCAAAACGAAAAAAAAATACCCATCGTTTATTCGCAGTCGTTTCCGGTTGTTTGCGCATTTTTTCATCCTTTTTTCCACCGTTTTCCCCCCTAGGGATTTCCGCTCGCGGGCCCCCAGAGAGTACTACAGTAGTGCGTGCACTGCACTACGTAGTACGTATTCGACCGCCCCGCGACACCGCGCTGTTCGCGGTGCGGCACTATTCACAAGACGGGTGGCAGTGCGGCACTATTCACAGACGAGTGGTGGGAGTGGCCCACACGCGCGGCCCGCGGGGCCCGCGGGGCACTTACGGCGGTCAATGTGTGTCGTGTATGAGAAATCCATTATATCAGAGCGAGCGCGCGGCCTTCTAGCCCCGCGTCCGGCGGTGGAGGCCCGCGGCGCAATATTTAGGGCTCGTCCTCTCTCTCTCTTGCTCTCTCTCTCTCTCTCTCTCTCTCTCTCTCGGAGCGTTTGAGCGTTTCTTGATATACTGGCGCTAAGCGCGGCTATGTGTGCTGTCATATATAAAACAAAACAGCAGCGGTGGCGGCGGCGGACGGCCCCAGTCCGGCCCTAAAAGCGACACACTTCCTTTTCATTTCCTGCCCGCATCGGCACCACGCCACACTTGTCCGCTTTTCTATATCCTGAGGTGTGCGGCGCCCCGCACTCGCAGGCCCGCCCCCGTGTGTGTTGGGGGGGGGGGGGGGAAGCCGACGAGCAGGGCACCACCCCGTCGGCGGCGGCGACCGCGGCCGGCAGGTCACACATAGCGACGGCGTGCTCTCTGCCATTTCCTGCCAACCTCCGAGCACACGACCTGATTGTGTGCGTGTGTGTGCGTGTGTGTGCGCGTGTTACTCTGAGCTGTGCGACAACCCCAGTCGCCGCCGCCGCTGCAGCGCGCTGTGCCCCTGCTGCCGGCCCGCGAGCAGGGCAACCGTGACTCCACGGGGGCACCACTACACCGAGGACGAGCTGCCTGCCTGGATGCCCGCCTGCCAGCCGGCCCGCCCGAGCTGGCAGCACGTCTCTCTGGCCCGCTCTCTCATCAATCACTCTGCGGACTGACTCAGGTCAGCTCAGCCCTTCTCTCTCCCACTCTCTCTCTCTCCCTCACCTCTCTCTCTCTCTCTCTCTCTCTCTCTCTCTTTTCCTCCTTCAGACTGACAGGAGCAGCAGCGCTGCCGCGCCGCACACCGCGAGGCGACGCCAGCGCTATCTTTAGGACGGAATAACTGAAATATAAAACGGGTCCGGCGGCGGCGGCCGCGGTTGCAGGGGGTGTTGACACCTGCCCGGAGCTGACCGTCATCACCGCCCTCTGAAAATACACACACACACACACACACACACACACACACCGCGGCGGCGGCTGTCCGTCTTGACGCGAGGCGTGCTGCTGGTTGGTGGGGGCGCGTGACGTCACACCGCCGCCACCGCAGCGCCCCCCCCCCCCCACCATCACCGCGGCGCACAGCCACTGGGGCAGTATCACTCGCCACCGTGTGTAATGGTGACAAGATTGCAGTGGCGGGCCGACGCCGCCGCCGCCGCCGCCGACGCGCCCCCGCCACGCCCCGCCGCCGCCGCTGCCGCCGCTTCCCCCACAGCCGCCGCTCCTTTGCTGGGAAGATTTATCGAGCAGGGGTCACCCTATTCACCCGCCAGGCCGCCGGGCCGCGCCCGCCGCGCCGCCCGGCCCTCCCCGACGCCGCCGCCTCCCCGCGAGCGTGAAATATGGGGGACAGCTGTGAAATCTAGAGGCGATAAATCGGACGAGATAAGTGTTGGTGAGCTGCGCGCGCAGCCGCCGCCGCCCCGGCCGAACAGCAGTCGTCGTGCACATGTACTTCTGTAAGTCACAGGCCGCGACACGCACACACACGCACAGGGACACACACATACACACACACGCGCGCGCGCGCTCGCGTCTTGCTTCATCCCATCCTCACGACCTGACGGTTTTATGTGTGTATTTATTTTCAGGTTCGCACGTCCTCAAAGCTGACACTGTAACACTGTTTTCGCGCACTTGGCCCCGCGTTTCACACTCCTTGGTTATGTGTGTGTGTGTGTGTGTGTGAGTAGCCCCCCCTCTCCCCCCGCGGGCGGGGGGTCTCGAGACCGGGGGTTAGATTTTATTGAAGAAATTCAGAACACACAAAAGAATCCTTCCCGGGCTCGAGGCATAGGGGGCTTGAGCACGAAGGTCTCGAGGGCGGGTTGTCGAGGACGGAGGTCTCGTGCACTGGCACATGACGATCTCGAGACCTAGGGCTTGTGTTTAAAAAAAAAACGGAACGCACAAAAATAAATATTTCCGCTAAAGGAAAAACCCCCTGTCAAGACCAATTTCCTCCGACTGCGAGGCCGGCTCCGGCTGGCGTCGTGTGGCACACCAACACCGCACCGCTTCTGGGAGCCCATCTCCCCTCCCCAGCGGGCGCGCCGGGAAACAGAAACGGCCGCACGACATTTTGTGACCCCGTTCTGCCCCGAAGTGGTGTGGCGTATGCCTCGGCGATTAGGGAGATGTCATCACATACACACCGCCGCCCCTGCCTCCCCCGGGACACCCCCACAGGTGCTGGCTGGTGCCGCGTTACCGCCCCCCTGTACGAGCCGCCGCTCCGACGCCATGGCGTTTCCCCTGTTGTTTCTTACTTTTTCCTACGACCGCTTCTTCCTATACCGCCGCCGCCGCCACCGTGTCCCGGATGTAAGGTGATCCGAGGGTCTCCGAGAACGCTGTAGCGCAGCCGAGCGTCTGCGAAGAGCTACAGGGACCTACAGTTTGGATTGTAGTTTTTGTGGTGCGGCTCGTACTACCCGCCGACACGGCAGGGACCTTATTTTAAAAACGTAGAGATTTCCTCCAAATTTTAACACATTTGTTTTTCAAAATTTAATTTTTGGCCCTAAATTTTTAATGTAGGATTTAAAAAAATTATTTTGAGATTGTTCCCTACAAGCCAATTGGCCTGGACTAAAGATTCAAAAATCGCGGCTGTATTGTTCCACAATTTACATTTACATGTCCGTCCCCCGATTGTATATTTTGCTGGGCAGTGTAGATGGCAGCTGCTTACAAGGCGCTGGGTGACGTGTAGGAAGCCATTAACACGCTCCCCGCAGCGTCAGCTTCATGGCGGCCGAGATCCATGGCCGTCGGCTGCCGGCGCAGCCAGCGGTGTCACGGCCGACAAAACGCGACAATTTGTTTGAATTGCCAGCAGCGGAGGAGGCGGGGTGGCTGCAGCCGGCTGCAACACACACACACAGAGCGGGCGGCAGTCAGCGACGCTGACAAACGGAGGGGACTGACGCTGACATTAGCGCTGACACCCTCTGCCGCGGCAAAGATGTACGAGGCTGCTGAAGACTATGATGTGCTGGAGACTATGATGTGCCAGGGACTGTGGTCTGCTGGAGAGTATGACCTGCTGGAGACTATGACCTGATGTTCTAGGGTCTATGATCTGCTGGAGACTATGACTTGATGTTCTAGGCACTATGATCTGCTGGAGACTGTGACCTGATGTGCTAGGGACTGCGATCAGCTGGGGACTGAGACCTGATGTGATATATAGGGACTATGATCTGCTGGAGATGGAGACTGCCATCAGTGAGGGAAACCACACGATACGGAAAAAGACACGAAAATGTTCAAATCATAAAATTAAAAATATATATTTTTACAGTTGGGGGAGAGTGTGCAGTGCCACTGGCATCTTGTCGCGGATCATATCAGCAGACACGAAAACAAACAGCGCCGCCCGGGGCCCCGGTCGGCGGCGTGAGGGACAGCGGGCGAGGGCCCCACCGCCGGGCCCGTCGGGCCCCGGGGCCCTGTCGGCCGCCGCGCTGCCGGTTTAGCGTACAACATTATTTATATTTTCGGGGAGGGTTTGACGGTCCAAACGCGCCGCGGCGGACCGTGCAGTCGGAGAGGGAACTGACGGCGAGCAGATAAATTGAGGAGGGAACCGAGGTGTCCGCGCGGGATATATATACGATATCGCCATTTATTTCGCGATAATAAAATGTCGAGAGCCATTAAATCCAATTGTCGAAGCGTGCAACGTGATATATCGTCAACCCCCCTCGTTACCCGCCTCTGTGTGTGTGCGTGTGTGTGTGTGTCGGGAGGAGGAGGGGCGGGCTCACTGGCTGCTGCGGTCCGAAACTAATTCAAACAAATAATGCTCCTTTTACCGTCACAACCTTGTCCCCCCGTGGCGAACGCATTCGAGGCTCGAAGCCACAAAAACATATCCGATCATCGGGAAGCTCCTCGGGGGCGAGAATGGCCGGCTTCATCGAATCCATTCACCGGCCGGGGGGGATCCGTCCATTCATTCATTCATTCATTCAACGAAGGCGCCCATAAATACTCGATAGAAAAGGACCGGGAGGAGGTGTGTGCTGTGGGCCCGGCGGCAGATGCAGGGGGAAATCAAGAATCTTGTTCAGAGCGACCGTGTGATATTACCTCGAAACGCGGCAGAAACAGGCAAATAAAAAAGAAAACCAAAATAGGAAAATTCGTACGCGGCCGCTGGAATCACACTGTTTATTTCTTTCGCAAGGCGGCGGCGGCGGTGGTGTGTCCGAGCCGTCTTGTGGAGTGGCGGCGGTGGAGGCGGTGGCAGCGCGCGCCCCCCTGGACAGGTTATGGGTCGGCGGGCAGTTGAGCTCCGCGGCGGCTCGCCGTCAGGGCGCGCCACAGGCGGTGCCGGGGCCCCGGCCGACACACGCGGCACCTCCCGATAATTTATGAGACAACCTGGCAACTTTTCCTTTCACTGGGTGTTCGGCTCCGCGCCGCGCCCGCGCCGCGCCAGTGAAATAGTGCCCTGTTGGCCGCACCGCTGCTGCCGGTGCCTCGGCCGGAGCGGCTGTGTGTGTGCGTGTGCGTGTGTATGTGTGTGCGTGTGTGTGTGTGTGTGTGTGGCAGGGGAGTGTCGTACACGACGCAAATGCGAGTACGCTGTCAGCGGATTGGCAGGTACCGCGGCGGCGGTACCCTCGAGCACCGCAAGCGCTGCGAGTGCCTGGACATTTGTAACGGCGCGCGCTGCCGCTGTCATGCCAACCGCTGTCATGACAGCGCCGGCTATGGCATGGCAGCGGCCCCGTGGAGGAGGGGTTGACGACGTGGTACGTGGCCGTTTCCCCCCCTGTCTCAGTACGACGTGGCAGTGACCGGTGCGGAACGATGGCGTCGAGGGGGCGCCTCTCTCGAAATCGATGTTCACCACGTTGTATGTGCTGAGGCGGCCAAGGTTTCCACGGCGGCGTGGTCGCGGACGTCATCGGCTGTCTTGTCGGCGCGCGGTCAGCACCCGGTGGGTGCGGGTGACTGGCTGTCACCTGCCCGTTGGCGCCGCCCGCCGCGCCGCTCCGGGCGCGAGAGGCGGCCGGCACGTCCCCGCCGACTGCCTCCGTCTGGCGACACACACACACACGCACACACGCCCAGCGCCCAGCCCGGCTTAGAATGCGCGCCAGTTCTGCCGAAGAAACCGGCCTCGCCCGCCTACCGCCGTAACGGCGCGGTTTCACAACGGGAACCTAACCTCCTCCCTTCCTCTTCTTCTTCGATGACGCCAGCGACTGCCGAACCGGACCCACAAAACGCTTCACGTACTATGTACAGATGTAAATCTTCCATAGGTTATGCACACAATCGTCCACAACCATGTACAAAATCGTACATAATCATGGTCAGAAGTGTGTGTGTCGGTCGGGCACACCACTGGTCCCGAGGCCCCACAGTCCGCAGCCCAGGCGGCGTGGGCGGCACCCCCTCCTGCATAAGCCTTTTGTTCCAATATCCAGGCGGACCGGTATATATATATATATATATATATATATAGCGAGGTCGCCTCCGTTCGCCTGCCCTGCCCAGTTCGCCTGCTCCGGTTGCCTGCCCCGGTCGCCCCCCCCCCGGACGCCTCCGGGGTCCGCGAACAGCCGAGATTAACACGCGAGATTACGGGGTCGGCCCATGTCGCTGTGCCCCTGTTTAAGTTATGCGGCCAATACCGAGCGCCCCCCCCCCCGCGCACGTACAGATATTATTATTATTCCGACATACATCGTTTTTGACACCTCAATTCATTTATTTATTTTTTTCGGAAATTTTGATTTTTTTTTTATAAGTGCCCCCAAAATTTAAAAAAAAATCCTTTTTAGGAGAAGTGTTTGGGCGTCGTGTCCAAACATTTCAGCGAGATGGGAGATTTTCCATGCTCAATACAGTTGGTGTCGCCCAGCCGGGCCACAGGGCGGCGGCGCCCGGCAGCGCCCGGCGGGTAGGCAGCCGCGGGCCGCTCCACGCACGGGCGCCGCGCGGGCCGGCCTACCCCGCCGGGCGTTCCCCGCTCCCGCAGCCCGCAGCACTGCCTGCCATCACAGAGTGCACGGCCCGCCGCCGCCGCCTGTGCGGTCGGCGCCGTGGTTTTCCTGGCGGCGGCGGCGGCGACGAAGTCTACCAGGGCAAATTAGTGCCAATCGGCTAACGCACCGCAACGAGCAGCGCGGGCCGGGGGCGGGCCGGGGGCGGGCCAGGGTCGGGCCGAGGGGGGCGGTAGCCACTAACCACGCCAAGCAGCCCTGGAAAATGGAGTGCCGAACGGTCTGGCACGGGCGGCGGCGGCGGCGGCGGCGGCGGCGGCGGCGGTGGCGGCGGCGGCGGCGGCAGCAGCAGCCAGGGTCAGGGTGTTCGCGCACGGCACCGTCGTCGTGGCCACGGCCTCCGGGGCGGCGGCGGCGGCGGCGGCGACAGCCCGGGGTGAGGGTGAGAGAGAGAGAGAGAGAGAGAGGGCGGGGGAGAGAGGGAGAGGGAGGGAGAGGGGAAAGAGCGCTTATCGCCTAATGTCTAATGGCCCACTGGCGTGTTTTATCATTGTAGCGACACCCGCTATAAATCACGCCGGAATGGGAAACATTAATTATTGCAGGCAGCGCCTCCCTCCCTCTCTCCTTCTCTCTCTCCCTCTCTCTCGCGTCCTCTCTGTCGCTCGCCCGCGTTAGCCTGCCCGTTCCCGCGTCTCTGCTCGCACTCTCCCGCCCCTCTCTCTCCTCCTCTCCATCTCACCCTCTCTCCCCATCTCTCCCTCTCTCTCTCTCTCTCTCTCCTTTCCGCTCAACTTGTCCCCACCTTGTTGGCCGGACGAGGCCGGGCGGAAGGCGTCAACCCCCTCCATCCCCCATCCCCCGAAATCGAGAGCGGGCAAAATGATTGTCAACCTCACACCCGAAAGCCGCAAAGAGGGAGAGAGAGAGAGAGAGAGAGAGAGAGAGAGAGAGAGAGAGAGAGAGAGGAGGGGATAGAAGGGAGACAGGGAGAGAGAGAGAGTGAGAGAGGGAGAGAGGACTAGCGAGGGAGAGCAAGCAAACGCACAGACTGATGACTTGTTCAGCTAGCAGTTAATCTGCATTAACCACAAGCAAGCAGAACCACCATGCGGGGGAGGGAGCAGCAGGGAGTGTTCCGTTGGGGGCCGAGCGGGGGCAGAGTCTATGAGGGTGCTGCCACCGCTGGGAGAGCGAGAGAGACAGCGAGGGAGAGGGAGAGAGAGGGGGGATTCCCAGCTGCTGACAAAGAGCTGACTAGTGCTGCCTCGCTTCCCGCCAAACGTTCAATCTTCGGAGCGCTGCGCGCTGCCACGCCACCTCCGCGATGCCAACCCTAACCCTCCACAGCAAGGACCTTACTGACTGCTCCCGCTATGCAGTGACATATATGCAGTATACATATATATACCAGGTGATTCAGAAACGCCGCATTTTTCTGGGATATGCAACCCGCAAAGCACTAGCTCCGTCTCTTTCTGCCTCACGCGTCGGGCCGAGCCAGTAAGAGACGCATATCACAGAAAAAATGCGGCGTTTCTGAATCACCTGGTACGTTCATACTCCGGGGCCAATGAGTCGCACCCCCCCCCCCCCCCCCCCTCGGCAGCGGGGGGCGCCGCCGCCTCCGCCACCGAGCGGCACATTTGAATTATGAAGTGTTTTCGAAAGTACACACAAAAGATGCAGCGATAATTTCTCGAGACATAATATTTCTGACCTGTCAAATTCCCCCTCCCTCTTCCGTCTCTCTCGCTCTCTCTCTCTGGCCCGCGTTGCCGTGTGCACCCGTCATGAATGTGTGTGTATATATATATATAGTCGGGCGGGTAATTTATCGGTCGTGTCAGGCCACCATTGCGGCGCGGCCCGGAGGCAGGAGGCCCGGACTATCCAGCCTTCCGATCAATTTAGATAACAAATCATTCCGAGCGAAGACTGAGCGCCCCGCCTCCCCGTCTCTCTCTCTCTCTCTCTCTCTCTCTCTCTCTCTCTCTCTCTCTCTCTCTCTCTCGGAGGTGACGGCCCCGATTGGCAGCCAACACTCCTACCGTCTTGCCCCATTCACACCAACCTGACGGAAATCTCTGTTTGACGCAGTTTGATTAGGTCATTTGTTTTTCCTAATCCTGTTTTTTTTTTAATTTTTTTATTTATTTTTGCGCTCCATCAAGTTATAGTAACACTCAGCTTTAACTGGGTTAATTGTAGATTAGGTTATAAGCCGCCATAAAAAATAAAACCTTTCGCACAATCAAATGCTTCATTTTAAAATGAAACTTGCACGCGGGAAGTGGGGGGGAAAAATATAGAGTGGCGTGGCGCGGCGGGGTGAGCGGTTCCCTCTCATATACTTAATTGCACATATATTTTAACGAGCACTCTCCTTGATATTTATATGTGTGTGTGTGTGCGGGGCGGGGAAAAAAGGGGCGGAAAAGGGGAAAAAACAAGAAGAACCGGCGCGAAACGAAACGGGGCGAGCGAGAAGAGAAGGTGCTACCGGATACCTGCCATTAGGGCTCTCGCGGGACCGGACCTGGCCTGCCTGCCTGCCTGCCTGCCTGCCTGTCTGCCCGCCCGCCTCACTGCCCACCGGACGACGTGTTTGAATTTCTTAATCGCAGCGAGCTGCCGACGTTTTCGTCGGCGGGAATCGTTTTAATTGAGACGCGTTCATTATAACATTGAAACACGCGCGGCCCCGGCCGCGCCTTCTCACCTGCTTTGGGCGTGTGTGTGAGTGTGTGTGTGTGTGTGTGTGTGCGTGTGTTTCATGGTGGGCTTTGGGACTTTTCTTTTCAATTTTTCCTTTTTATTTTTTTTTATTCAATTTTTTTCTATCTTTCAATCTTTGATTTAAAATCACTTTTTTCACCTTATTCTTTCTCTCTCTCACTCCATCTATCTCTTCTCCTCCACCCAGCACATCACGAAAAATAGCGAAAAAGATTCGTAACCCATCTCATAGTGTACTACCTACCAGCAGCAAGCAGCATAGGTGCCATTTGGACAAAATGTTGCGGTCTCTCTCTCTCTCTCTCTCTCTGAGCACACTTATTCGCCGCGCGGGCATAGAGCGTTCCTAATCTGTGTCATGTCGCCCCCTCCAGCAACACACACACACACACATGCTGTCATTACTGACGTGTGTGTTGTTTTTTTTTTTTCATTTTTTCCCCCGTTGGCAGCACTGACGGCGGACTGGCGCACGGCCTGATTGATTCCGAGCCCCCTGGCGCCGCCGCCGCCGCCGCCGCCGCTCGGCCCGGCCCGGCTCGGCTTCTCACTCGGCGGCAGGCGGCGTGCGTCTCCCGGGCCGTGTTCACGTATGTCTTAACGGGGGCCTATTAGGCGCGGCACGGCGACAGCATACATTTGAATACATAATGCTGCTTAATGGTACACCTGTCAGGCCCGCCTCGCCGTGGGCAGCGCCGCAGCAGCGCCGCGGCAGCGCCCGTGTGTATGTGTGTGTGATTACCTGGACTAATAAATCGGCCCCCATGTCATTATTGAAAATGTTTTACGACTGACGGGCTCCGGGGCTCCGGAGCTCCGCGCTGCCGGGGGGGTTATGCTTTATGATGATGATGACGATCTCCTCCTGCTCGACAGCGTGTGCGCGCCGCCCCCGGGTTCGAGTCACGTCGGCGGCGGAAGAGAGGGAGAGAGAGGAAGGAAATTACACACGCTTTTTTCTTTTAACTATCCGCGGCCGGCCTCCGCCGGCGGGGACGTGGCTTACGGCCGGCCCCTCGTGTACCTCCTCGTGAGGACGTGGCTTACGGCCAGCCCCTCACCTCCGGCGGCCGCGGCCCGGCTGCGGTGGGCGCGGCGGCGGCGGCGGGCGGATCCCTATTCCCCCTCGAGTGTCAGTGTTCTGTCAGCGGGCTGCCAGTCTGGCCGTGTTCGTGTCCTGACAGCTTGTCAGTTGGGCCCCCGGACCGGGCGGGGCGGGCCTGCCGGGGCTGCCGGGGCCGTCGCCTCGGCTGCCTCGGCACGACTCGGCACGACTCGGGCGCGCGGCGCTGCTCGGCTTCGGCTCCGTGAGCCGGCTGTCAGGAGGAGTCGCTGCTCGCGCCTCCCGTCCGTCCCGCCGCCGGCCCCGCCCCGCCGGCCCCGACGGCAGACGCCTATTTGTCTCTGTCGCCCCCAAGCAGCCGGGGAGAAGTGTAGCTGTCGCACACACACACGCGCGCCTGTGGCTGATGACGCCCCCGGCCGCGCACAGCGCGCACTTCGCGGCCGCGGGAAGCATTTCGTCCCCGGCGCCGACGTCCGCGGCACGTCCGTCTACATCGGCGCGGCCGCGGCCGCGTCCCCCGCGGGCCTCCGCAGGTGCGCCAACAGCCGCGGCCCCGTCAGCGCCGCCGCCGCCACCGCCGCCGCCGCCTGCCACGCGGCGTGGCGACGGCGACGCTGGCACTCGTGAAATGCGGAGCTCAGTGGCGACAAATTGGCAGTGATTTGTGTTCTGCGGCGCCGTTGGCACCGCTGCGGCCGCGGCCCCCCCGGCGGCCCCCCCGACGGCCGCCCTGCCTACCTCCGCGTCGACGACGCCGCCGCCATCTTGCCTCCCCGGGGCCGTGCGGGGAGCGCAGCGCGGCGGGGGCCGCGGCATGAAATATGACGCGTGTTCACACCACTTCCCCCCAGAGCGAGGCGAGGCGAGGAGGAGGGGGAGGCCGACGGCAGTCGACGGCAGCCGACGGCTAGGGGCCCCGCGCGCCGTCCGGGATCCGCCGCGCCTCCTAGACACCGGCAGGAAAGCCCTGCCCCCTGCCGCTGGACGCCGAGTACCGCGTCATCATCTCCTCGCATAGAAAAACGCCCTTCTCCGCCGCCGGGAGTCGAACCCGCACGCCCGCGGGGCCGCGCCACCATCACGCGCTCGCCCGCGCGCACAAAACCACACGCGCGCGCTCCCCTTGCCGACTGCGCCACCGCGACGATGGATGACGCCTCGTGGGGCTGACAGGGTGGTCGTGGTGTATGTGGACGCGAGTCATCGAGGCCACGCATCACCGGGGAGGAGGAGGGGGGGGGGGGGAGCCCCCCTCCGCCTTGTGATGAATCGACCGCCAAACAGTCTAGCTCATTTATACCCGTCACGTCCTGTCAGGTAGACAGATAGCTCGCCCCGGGGGGAGGGGAAGGGGGGGGGGGGAGCGTATGGCTGGTAGCAGCAAGCTAGCTGGGGGGTAGAGCAGCGGGGCACAGCGGGCGCGCGTCGGCCTGACAGACACGGCCCACGCCGACGACGTCGTCGCGGACCTCGCGGCCTTCTAGAGGGCGGCGGACACTCCGCACATCATTCCGTGGTTGTACTAGGGAGATCTAAAAGGCGACGGCCGACGGCCACCGCCGAGTCGGATCCGCGGCCGCGGCCTTCAAAGTTTCGGAATTAAATACAATAAAATCCTGGCCGCGCTCGAGCCCGGCGGCGGCAGCAGCGGCAGGATGAAGGACTCGTTGCCTCTTGTCGTCCTCGCGAGTCGGTCAAGTCGTCGATGCAGGACGACACTACAGCGGCGGCGGCGTGGCGGCCGAGCTGAACAAACCGTCGTACGTCTTCTCCGCCTGACAGCCCTCTCCTCTCCTGGCCGAGGCCCGGCCGGCCGCGATCTCCACCCGACAGCACAGCCCTCTCTCTCATTCTCTCTCTCTCTCTCTCTCTCTCTCTCTCTCTCTCTCTCTCTCTCTCTCTCTCCCCACGCCGCGCCGCTCCGCGAGGCCACTCAGCATTTTGTTTCGAGTGTACCGCCATCAATCAATGTCCGTCGGGCCCGCCGGCGACGCCATCTTGATTATTTTGCTGCCGCGCGGCGCGGGTCGGAAGGGCCGTGCCGTGTCCGTGGCCGCGTTGCCGTGCCGCGTCGTGCCCGCGCCGTGTCCGTGCCGTGGCCGGCCGGCGGCCGCCGCGCGCCCGGGGCATGTCTGCCAACATATCAGGCGCTACTTGGGATGATAATTCATCGTGACGTGTGGCAGCCCTGGGCGTCGCGGTGACAGCCAGACTGCTAACTGACAGAGAGGGAGTGGCGGTGGAAAGGATCAAGACGGCGGCGGCGGCGGCGGCAGGGGGAAGGGGAGTGAGAGAGAGAGAGAGAGAGAGAGAGAGAGAGAGAGCACCTGGCGGCGCACCGGGCGGCGGCGGCAGAGGGAAGCAGGGAGCGCGCGCGCGCTCGGGCTTCGAAAGAAGGTGTGTTCCTTCTTCCTTCTGCTTTTGTGTTGTTCAAGACCGCGTCGCGGTCGGTTTGCGGTCGGTTTTCGTTCTTTTCTCTTATGCTCTTATTTACAGTACCATTTTGTTCGCGTGACATTGTGCATTTCTCGCATTGTTTCCTCTCTTTTCCCGCGGATACACTTTTTGTTTTGTTTTTGTTTGCGAGTTTTTTTTTATATTATTACTGCTTCTTTTTCTGTTGGTCACGCCTCCTGTGAATTGCGCGCGCGGGGCTCGTTCAGAAATCCTTCGCATTATATACGAACATAAGCGGAGGTTTCTGCGCTTCATCAAGTGTCACTGTTCCGTTCGACATCGCTCATCACACAATGAGAGAGAGAGAGAGAGAGAGAGAGAGAGAGAGAGCAATGCGGAGATCTGTCCGCTACCCGGGTGGGCCGGCCGCTGTGGTTATTCGGTTGGCAATCCCCTTTGAGGTCTAGCGCTGCTGCTGCTGCTGTTGCTGAAGCGCACAGAAGCTCTGTCTCTCTCACTCCGCCTCTCTTTCTATCTGATTATACACATGAGACGGGCTGTCAGCGGGCCGCCGCCAATGGTCGCGCCAACCCCTGCCCCCTGCGCTGCTCGACCCGAACCCGATACACGTAGCGACAGCGCGCAAGGCACGTCAGGTCGGCGTCAGGTCGACGTCGGGTCGACGTCGGGTCGACGTCGGGACGACGTCAGTCCGACGGGATTACTCCTCTTCACGGCGACCCGGCTCAACAAACACCGGCACCAACAAAAGGCCCCCGCCCGGGAGGAGCAGCGGAGCAGCGGAGCTCGGAGTGTGTTTACTTCTCGCCTGATTGGCACCTGATTATGGGGAGGGGTTGCCCGCCGCGCCCGCCGCGCCGGCCTCCTGTTCTGCAGCTCTTACCTCTCATTTCACGTCCGTGCGCCGTGTGAGGAAAGAGTGGCAGCCGTCGGATTAGAGAGAGAGAGAGAGAGAGAGAGAGAGAGAGAGAGAGAGAAACCGGACCAGCGATGCCGCGGCTGCCGCGGCGGACCGCAGCCCGCGGCAGCGCTGTACACACACACACACACACACACACACACATCTCCGAATGGGCATTTTTTAAAAAAAGGAGCCAAAAAAAATGACGAAGCAGGAAAAACCTTGCGGAAGACTGAGGGAACAGAATGGGGTGGTGGATCGGAAGCGCTGTTTACTATGAGAAATCGAGCAGCTGACTCGCGGGACAGTGACTTTCTAACACTATAATGGGAGAGGAAAAAGGGACAAATGATCATTAAATTTCCTCAAAGCCCAACGCATCCTCGGCCTCAAAGCCCAACACTACTGGGCACTCAAGTCCAACACTGGTCCTCATGAAGTCAGTGAGCTGTGCATGAATTTCTGTTTTTCAGACTCCGGAACCAGACATGTGGAAAGAGCAACGCTCATTTGATGATTTCCCAGCCATCATTCGATGACCCTCCCCCCCGACATTTCCGCGAGTGAAACTGGAGGCAGCACAGTGCACAGCTTCCCGTCACACCCGCCGCTGCTGCCGCTGCTGCCGCTGCTGCCGCTGCACCGCCGCGCGCGGGCCCCGCGGCCAGGGGCGGGCTAATTTGAATGTCCTTTGTGGCGATTGCTGTTGACGAGGTGGGCAGCAGACGACACGACACGGCTTTGACGAGCCAGCTGCTCTTCTGCTTGCCGCTGCCCCTCTGGTAATAATGTTATTTTTCGTCGTGGTCCGTTGTTGTTGTTGTTTGGTGGGGGCGCTGCTGCTCCTGTGATGTGACGGAGGGTGATGCCTGTTCGCGGTGCCCTCTTGAAAAACCCTCGTGTGTGTGTGTGTGTGTGCCACGGCCTTTGTGTTGTTGTTGCTGTTCGGGGTGGAGACCTTTTTGGCGTGCGGGCGT